>PVHP010042042.1:0-15139 GCA_004024765.1 Zapus hudsonius
GAGCAGAACCCATCAGAGTGTTCTGCTTCAACAGCCTTCTGAGGAGATGGTTCATCCCAGTGCAAACAGACAGGAGTAGGCTAAGCACAAGATGATAATGTACCCATAGACCTCACATTTATTTTTATTTTTTGGTGCTAGTGATAGTGGAGAGATAACTAGAAATAGCTACAGAGTAACAAGTACTAAAAAGAAAGAAAAATGTTTAGGAAAAAGATGGAAGTTTAGCTGGGAGAAGAGGATGATTTTTAGCTGTTGGGCAGGAGATTGTACAGATAGATCCCTCAAAGATTCCCATCACAAAGGGTTATAAGGAAAGCTTTGCTTTTAAACAACATGAAATTGCTACCAGTGAGCACGGCAGCCTGGAAGGACAGAAAGGCCAATTGGGAAGGGGGTGGGGACTAGAGCTTGGGGCATGGCCCTGGGGGGGGGGAGAGAGGACGGGAGGGAACCTGGAGAGGAAGGACAGCCAGGGCAATGTGCACAAAAGCTGAACCAGAGCCAGGCAGGAGTGGTGGCTCACAAGTGTCCTCCCAGCACTTAGAAAACCAAGGCATGAGGCCAGCTTGGGCTATAGGGTGAGATCCTATTTCAGAAGAAAAAAGGTCAAATTGACTGTAAGATTCCAACCCACATGACTGACAGGATGAGGAAGTTCCGATTTAGGGGAGCCAGGAGATACGAGCACAGAATATGGAGCTAGGAACTAAAGGCCGGAAGACCTTATTCAAGAGGGAAGTCTGAGCTGGTACCTCGAACCCCTGCAGAACATGGAGGGTTCCGATCATGAACATGGATGAGGATGTGAAGGGAGACGAAGATCAAGGTGCTGAAGGCAAAATTCAAGAAACATTGGTATGCAGGGGCTTAAGTGAGAAAAGATAAAGTCACAGAGACAGGGGAGACTTAGAAGTCAAGGGAGGTGAGTATGTGGAGGATGATGGTCATGGAAGATGAACCCCAAGGTGAGGTCCGGGTTCAGTCAGAGAGACCCATGGGGAAGCAACTTCAACAGGGTGGGGGGCCGAGAGAGGGAAAGAGGTGTTTGGTGAGCAAGGGGAGGAACCGTAGGAGCATCTTTAAATGGTCTGATGACGACAACAGAGATCTAGAAGTAGAGCTCAGAGGGAAGTAGGATCGAGGGAAAGTTTAGTTCAGGGTTAAGGGATCAATGTTCATAGACCGGGGGAAGATTCTAGAAGAATAGAGAGAGAAATTGCATGAAAGAGAAACATAACTAACAAAGCAGGCTGGCAAAGGGCTTCTGAGAGTCTGAGGAGAGGGGATGGTTTACAGAGGAAGATGTCTCTTTCTCCAGCACCTAAAGAAAGGGGAAGTAGGCGAGGAAACTTACAGCTGAGGAGGGGACGGGTGAGGAGTGCATAGGGATTCCTGAGGGAAGACCATGCCATCCCAGGAAAAGGGTAAGACTGTGGGCAGTGCAGAAGTTTGAGGAGAGACTAGCGTTGTAATAAACTCAGTGAGATTTTTGAATAGAATAAGGATACAAAAATGCAAAACATCAAAGAGCCAGTACTCAAGACAAAAGGACTGAAAAAAAACTTGCCCAGAATGTTAGCCTTGGAGGTATCTTGCTCAGAGCTTCCTTTAAGAATAACGTGTTCTTGCCTGAGCGTTTGCAATTCTAACACTTGAGATGCAGAGGCATGAGGATCACAAGTTCCAGGCCAACTTGGGTGCTGAATGGGACTCTATTACAAACAAAACCAAATAAACTGTCCTGTTTCCAGGAATCCTAGGTGATCTACAACCTCCAGTTGTTTTTACACTCTTGAATGTACCCCATTGGTTGTGTACATTCAAGGCAGGCCATGTTTCAGCCAATGACCAAGCTGCTGTTTATCCATCCACTGCCCTCAGATTCCCACATGGCCACATTTCCCCAGGGAATCTTCAGTAGTTTGGCTGAGGTTTTTCTTTGAAGGGCATGTGGTCTAGGCTCTTCCTATCTAATCCTTCTTTCCTGTTCTCCTTTCATGGGTTTTGGAACTGACTGGCCCTTTGAAGTCTCTTCTTATCTATTCTTGCTCCTTCTTACTTTATACATCACAGGCATTTCCCCCAGTAAGCCCCTTGAATGTCTAATTCTGTTCTGGCTTCTGCTTTGTTGAAGTCTTGAACTGCCATACTTGGTATTGCTGTTATTAGTGGAGTGGCTTAGGACTGGAAGGTGTTTGTGACGAGCTATGACTATAGATATATGTGTGTGTGTGTGTGTGTGTGTGTATGTGTGTGTGTGTGTGTGTGATGCTAAAGTCACATGATTCTTTGTAGAAATAATTACAGATTATAGGAAGCAAAAATAGTAAAGCCCCTGGACCTTTAGCCTAGCTTCCTCCAATGGTAACTTCTTGCATAATTCTCATACGATGTTACAACCAAAACACTGACATTGATATGATATTATTAACACATTTACATGACTCTGTATAGTTAGGTTCTTGTTATGTCTTTGGCTACCTCATAAATATATTGTTACCCATTTAAGAAACACTTCCTTTCCAAGCCACACAGGTCTATAAACACAAGGTGTGTAAGATGCTTAAATAAAGCTTTAGGTATAGGGTCAAACAGACAATGAGAGGTGTGCACTTAGGAAAGGTACATTCATTTATTCATGCACTCATTCATGAATGCATGCATCCATTGACCCACCCATTGATCTGTGCATTTATCCGTCCATCCTTGCTCAATTCTTCCTAAGTGTCAGGAACTACATATGAGATCGATCACATTGAAATACTGTCATCAGCATAGCATCACACCTCTGATTTGGGCTCAGATGCGCTTAGCAATGGGGATTTGTAGTTGTTTTGTGTGTGGGGAGGGCAGGGGAGAACAAAAGATATCCAGTTTATCTTGAGATCATTGCCACATTGGCAGTAATTCAACAGATAGCAGCCTGTATGCTCAGTGGCCAGGATCAAGCCTTTTTATGAGTCATTGCAAAGTGCCAAGTGCATTGACATATACTTCATAAATGTTAAATAATAACAAGTCAGTGAACCTAGAAGCACTGGATTCAGTATTGGAGACATTAAATCCAAGCGATGCTGTTCTAGAAGCAAAGCAAACAAATAAATCATCCCCAAGTCAAATGAAGCCACATCCATTCCCAGCTGGCAGTGGGTGTTGTCTAGAATGTTCTTTACGGGTGAGTGGTTCTCTCATGAAGGGGCACTTGTTAGCATTTTACCTGACAGATCACACACGATGCCTTGCCTGTGATTTGGGAAAAGAACTTTATATCCAGTCCACAGCAACCAACAGTGACACGATATTCTTAAAGCTCCATTTCCCTTTATTTGATGCCAGAAAACCATGTCTGCTGAACCCCTGGAGAAGAGCAGCTGTCACCCCACTGAGCAATTATACTGATCCTGGTGGGGAGCCTCGTAGGCAGCACTGGGAGACAATATTTGTATTTTGAAGGCAGGATTTAGTTTTCCTCTAAGTCTCTTTAGAGGTTCTTGGGATTCCTTGAGGTGCAACCTGGAAAGTCTGCAACACCACATAATACCATATTGGCAAGAGAAATGGACCACAGCCAGTGGTTTTTATGATTCTCAGGATGGGCCGGTACTATCTGATTTAGGATCTCTGGAGGCAGTTCCTTCTCTCTAGGAGTCTGCCATCTTGGATCTACATATACATATGATTTACCCAAATGCACTTCCTTGCAGTAAGTTTCCAGGGATGGAGCAAAGTCCAACTCTGTCAAGCCAAAGGTCAACCATCTCAGGGTTGCACAAACCAGGGTGATCGGCTTGAGAATACCAGTGAAGAGGAGACACCATTCTTAAAGGTCATTTCTGAAAGAATTTTACCATCCTTCAATAGCAGGCTAGGGGAGGAGACACTCCAGTTGGCAAAGGAAGCATTGGAAGGAAGGTATTATCAAAGGGAAGAATACAGAGCCCAGAACTAAGAGGTGAACCGCCACTGGGGGCTGAGCTGTTCATCTCATTCCTCACATGCAAAGATGAGTCAGGGAGCGTCTGCCTGGTGCCGACCCTGCAGCTCCCAGCATGAATGTCCATGCGGACAGAATGATGTCATCACTGAGCAGCACTGGGATTCTCAGATATTACTGTGCCTGTGAACCACCCCACAGTGTATTAAGAAGGCAGATTTCTGTCCTCCAACCTCAGAGACAAGTTGGCAGATGTAGGATGAGGATCGGGACATGACCTTTTTTTGTGGGCTCTCCAGTGATGGAAGCAGGTGGGCCATCTATATGCTTTGGAGATTATTGCTTTAAATTAGTGTTTTTTTTTCAGTCCTTATAAGATGAAAAATTTCAATATTTAAGAAAATACATTCAAAATAATTTAGTCCAAACATCTGATTTCACAGGGTAAGGGTATTGAAAAGTCAATGAATTGTCACAAGGTCACTAAGCCAGTGACAACTTAAAGTTCAGACTAGAAGTGACATCAAATTAAAATGTTGTTTGAATTCACTTTGCTATTTTATTTGTGAATTTTCTTTCCTTCACATTGGACTGGACAAATATCCATATAAGTAGAATCTAGAATACATTTGGATTATAAGCTAAAATTTAATTATAACAATTCAATTATGTTTATATCCCTTGAAACAACCAGTGATAATTTCCATGTTGTCAAAATAAGCATTAGGAAAAGAAATGAGCTCAGAGAGCCATTGCACCTACCCTCTCTGGATCTATGAAGATGACGATGACAGCAGGGTCTTCAAGTTGTCCCCTGAACAAGCACAATGTCTGGGCTCACCAAATCAGTGTCTGAAATAAAGAGAAAGGAAAGGGTTAAAAGAAAGTGTATGTATTCCTGACACTTCATTAAAAAGTGAACACATGTTCTCCAGCTGTGCTAGAATGAAGCCAGATTTAAAGCGTTCTGACTACGGTCATCATCTTCAAGGCTACACCTCACTTTTCATCATGTGGACATTGTGCATTGAAACCAAAGAGCTCTATGTCTGCACACACTCCGCATGTGCCTTGACAAGGGCCGTGGGCATATTAGCCATTCGATGTGACTTTGAATTGCTAGAGGGATCCTTTGTAAGGGCCACCAAGGTTCTGAGAACTTCGGACTCACTTGTTGTTTTTCCTCATTAAATAGCACATTAAAGATGCCATCACATCACACGACTAGGAAGTTAGAGGAAGCACGCTTGGACAGCGATTACATACCTCTTCAAGATTTTCAGGGTTGCATTGTTGGATTGGTTGATAAAGGGACTCATTCCTTTGTTTGAGAAATAGTTATGAACACTCTATGTGCCAAGCAGCTCTTCTGTTCAGCTTTCTCAACATGAAGCTGATTGGCTAGCTGGAAGGTCTGTAGCCATCATTAGTTACTCTAGTTATTTTGTAGAAAGATCAGAGACTAATGACCTTCCGTGTTGTTGAGGCAACAGCACTCACCTAGCAGTTGGGAGGCTGAGTCAAGTCCTGGGTGACTCGGGGTGATGAAGTGAGGCTGAGAATTTGGACCAAATTATCCCGAAGTGAGTACATGGGCTATCGGAGCATTGTAGGATACTTGCACCATTCCTGCCTCGTTCAGTCAATGCCGGCATCATCTCTTCATATAGTTATGACAACCAAACACATCCCCGGGTATTGTCAATTTCCCTCTGGAACAAAATTGTTCCTGTCTGGGAACCACTGGACTCCAGGGATAAGTAGTAATTTCAGCATGTTTGGGATATTATGCCTGGGTTTTCATGGACACCTGCTCCTCAAAGTAAGTAATATTTCCATTCTATACGTGGTAACACAGAGGTGCTCTGGATTCCTCAAAGAAGGCACGGTTAGCAAGTATTAGAAGAGAGACTATTTTTAAAGGTTTTATTGACCACGTTCATACAGGTACACAATGTATTTTGATTACACTACCTTCCCGTGACCTTCCTTCGTCCTTCTCCGCCACCCCTGACATAAAACCCTCTCTTCTTTCCAACTTGCCTCTCTTCTATTTTGATTCATCAGCCATGATGGACTGTTGATGGGCCCAATACCATTCAGTCTCCTGCCAAGAAATTTTATGCTTTTCTTGACATGCATATACTATATTCACACATATCTAGGATCTAAAACATATACATAGGGGCTGTGGGGATGGCTCAGTCAGTAAAGTCCTGGCCACGCAAGCATGAGGGATGTGGGTTTGGATTCCTGGCACCCACATAAAAGCTGGGAGTGGCAACATGTGTGCACAGAGTCCTAGCACTGGAGAGACAGAGACAGGAGGATTTTAAGGCTTGCTGGCTAGGTAAGATAGCTGAATCTCTAAGCTCCTGGATCAGTGAGAGATCTTATCTCAAAAATCAAATGAAGAGCTGATGAAGAAAACACCTGAAATGGATCACTGACCTCTACAGGATTGCACACGCACACATGCACACGCCCATCCGCCCACAAAGTGTGCTGACATGCATCAGCATGCATACATGCTCATACCACTCACACACACAAATGCAAAAGATAAATACAATGTTTCTTGATTATATTTATCAGCAAGAATGTTTGAAGATGTAGGTTAAGTATCTCGATTCATTCTCTACCATTTCGTGTGTATTAATTTTCATTATTCTTCTCTTAAATGTTTTTTCAGCTCATTAATAACTTTAAAAATATTTTCTTTATTTTTCACAAGCAGAGAGATATGCCAGGGCCTCTAGCCACTGCAAACAAATTCCAGATGCGTGCACCACTTTGTACATCTGATTTTATATGGGTGCTGGGGAATTGAATCTGGCTCATTAGGCTTTGTAAGCAAGCACCTTAACTACTGAGTCATCTATCCAGCCTGATAACTTTAAAAATGTTTTACTTATTTATTTATTTGAGAGAGAAAGAGAGAGAGACAGACAGAGAATGGGCACACCAGGGCCTCCAGACGCTGCAAATGAACTCCAGACACATGTGCCACCCCATACATGTAGTTTTACAGGGGTACTGGGGAATCAAATTCAGGTCACCAGGATCTTCAGGCAACTGCCTTAACCACTGAGCGATCTCTGGACTTGTGATAATTTCTTATAATTGCTTTTGCATTATTTCAGAGTCTTCAGAAGATAGCAAAAACACTTTTTTTTTCTTTTCTTGGTGATCCTCAAAATGTCTTTAATAATCATGGTGCTATTTAAATTTTTAAAAAAATATTTTATTTTACTTATTTGCAAGCATAAAGAGACAGAGAGAAGAGAGATAGACAAAGAGAATGGGTACACCAGGGCATCTAGACACTTCAGACAAATTCCAGATGTATGCACTACTTTGTGCATCTGTTTGCATGGGTACTAGAGAATTGAACTCACTTGCAATCATAGAATGATACAAAGAAGAGGGAGAGGCAGAGAGAATAGGTACACCAGGGCATCTAACCAGTGCAGATGAACTCCAGGTACCACTTTGTGCATCTGGCTTCATGTGGGTGCTGGGGAATCGAATTAGCATTGTTAGGCTTTGCAGGCAAGTGCCTTAACTGCTGAGCTATCTCTCCAGCCCTATTTAAAAAAATTCAAAGATACATAACTAATTGTAATTTATGAAGTACAGATTTTGCTTATAAAAACCCATCCTAATATACTTTAGCTCACACAGGAAAAAATAAATGTGACACATGAAAAACATACATGAAGGCACATACCCTTTTGTACCTCATTTTTTTGCTTAACATTTTTTTTTGAGACCGGTTCTTACTATGTAGTTCAGGGTAACCTTGACTTATGGTTCTTGTTGCAGTTATCTTCTCATTGCTGCGACAAAATATCTGACCAAAAGCAGCTGATGGGAGGAAAGTTTTTATTTTGGCTCGCAGTCATTAGGGGAAGCTTCAGGATGGCAGGGGAAAGCATGGCATGAGCAGAGGCTGGACATCACCTCTGCCTCAGCAGGTGGAAAATAGCAGTAGGAGAGAGAGACAAAGTCTGGCAAGGGGGAGCTGGCTGTAACACTACTAAACCCTCCTTACACAACACACCTCCTCCAGCCAGGCTCCACCTCCCAAATAGCTACCAGCTGGAGACCAAGCATTCAGAACACATGAATTTATAGAGGAAATCTAATTCAAACCACCACTCCTCTTGCTTCACTGTCCTGAGAGCTGAGATTACAGAGCTGTTCCAACAAGCCCAGCTAACATTCAACTTTTACTGTTTTTATATGTTGGAACTCTATTTCTGATGCTTTTAATGTCTTGTCACATATCACATAACACCTGCAACCATTCTCCTTTTGGTGGAGGCGGGGGAGTCTCATTTTTCATTATTACAAGGTGCACTTCTGGGAACATTTTAGGAAATGCAGGTAGATGTGGGATTCCTGGGTGACAGGATATGCACATCTTCAGTGTTATCAGATATTGCCAAATTGCTGTCTATGATGAAATGTACTAAATTACCCTCCCTCCAACACACTGCAGACCGTTTCTCCTCGTCTCTGCTAACGCTCAGGATTTTCAAACTTTATAATGCTTGCCAGTTTGATTGGGGAGAAATAGCACGTAATTACTGCTTCAAAAGCCGGTGTTCTCAACCACTCCTCTCACTGTCTACACTTCCTGAAGCTTCATTTACACAAAATGGAGAAAACATCTTTTGTCTAATTCTTGGAGTAGTCATAAATGCGTGAGCGTGTTTTGTAACTCTGAAGCATTACTTCTGTACTCTGCTGGGGGGGGGGGCGATGCATACAGCCTCTGCAGGAAACAATTTGACAACATTGATCAAACTTTCAAATTTACATTTATTTGCTTTGAACTTAACAAAAATAATTTCAAAAATTACAGAGAAGTTGCAAAAATAGTGAAAGGAACTACGTGCTTACATTTGTCTAAATGGTAACATTTTAAAAAATCATATTCACATCATCATAATTTGAAATCTTCTCCCCTCTTCTCTTTTCACCAACCTGTGTATTTATATCTCATATGGATACAAATATGCACCCACACTGTTTTTTTCAATGTATTTACCTCTGAAAGTTTCATACAAAGACATTGTCATGTAACCACAGAAAAGTTGCAATACCAGGCAATTAACTGATATACTACCATAACCTACATATCATTTTCAAATTTTATCCACCATCATATTAGTTTCTTTTGTAGTAAAAGAGGGTATCTGCTCTTTTTCCATGATCTAATCCAATAGTTCATTGCATTTAGCTGGCATGTCTTCCATCTCTCTTTCCTTTTGTTTTGGTGTGTGTGTGTGTGGGGGGAGTTTTTCATGTGTATAAGAGCAGATGCACACATGCCGCAGTGCACACGTGGAGGTCAGAGGACAACTTCAGGTGATGGGCCTCACCTTGTTTTATGCAAGGTCTCTTGCTGTTCACCTGTTGTTCTCCATGCTGTGATCAGCAGGCTAGGCAGCCACCAGATTCTACTGTCTCCACCTCCCTTCTGGCTCTAGGCACAATGGGATTACAGGTGCTGGCAGTGTAGCAGCCTGCTTTGCAAGCCTGGGGATCCAAAGCAGGTCCTCATCATGACTGCATGACAAGTGCTTTATATACTGAGTCATCTAACCTCTTTTGATATGGGTGAATTCTTCAACCTTTTAGGACCTTGATCTATTCAAACAACATTGACGTGTGTGTGTGTGTGTGTGTGTGTGTGTGTGTGTGTGTGTGTATGATGTACTCAGGATTTTGGTTTGGAGTGTGAATTTTTTATCAAAAACACCACAGATATCATGGTAATATGTGTTAGAATATGCTGCATGTTCCATAGGTGGTAAAGCTATTTTGATCATTTTGTAATAATAGTTTTATTTTTGTAAGTAATTAGTATTTGTGAGAAATATTTTGTGACTATGGGAATATTCTATTTATATCAATATGGATTTGTGGATTATATGATTACTATCACTATTTTGATGCTCAAAAATTTCCACATTTCACTCTCCCTGAAGCTGGCCTCTATGTCTTATGGCATGCCCCCATTTTTCATTATTTTCTGGCACAACAAGATATACCCTCGGTTCATCTAGTGCCTTCTTAGCTCCTTTATTGGAATTGTCCATTTCCCAAGGACCTCTGAATCCTTTAAGTGGGTGCCTGTGTGTGCGCACGCAGGTGCTCGTACTGGTATGTGCACATGCTTGTGGACACTCCAGGTGGACACTGGGTGTCTTCTTTAGTCACTCCATCCTTTTGGAGAAAGGGTCTTTCACTGAACCTGGAGCTTATTGATTCAAGTGTCTTGGCTAGCCAGTGAGCCCTAGGGGTTTGCCTGTCTCTTTCTCCCCATGCACACCCAGTACATGCCACCATACCAGGAAGGAAACTAGATGCTTGTATAGAGGTTTATTGGGTTCATAGTTCTGTAGTCCGAGGTCATGGCAGTGGGATTGGTGGGTGGCATCATGAGCGATCATGTGGAGGGACAGGGAGCCAGAGGGACGCTGGACAGAGGCTAGTTTCCTTTTGTAGTAATTCACTCTCACAGCCCTAACTGAGGTCCCCTAAGAAGGAATTAATTCTTTCTAAGGATAGTTCCCTTAACGACCCAATTTCCTACCACTAGGCTATGCCCCTTAAAGGTTCCACATCACCTCTCAACATTGCCATACTGGTTACCAAAGCTCCAACACACCATGGCAACTTTTATCCCTTTGTAAAACTATAGTCTTTTTATTTTATATCATTTTTTGAGTTGGGGTCTTTTTTCTATAGCCCAGGTTAGCCTTAAACTGTCTATCATCCTGCCTGAGCCTCAGCAAAGGCTGCAATGTGCCACCATGTTTGGCTTTTGTAAACAATCTGTGATTTGTTTTTTTGACTTAGCCTCTCTATAATATAAGCACACTAATATCATTAACCTGCAAGCCAGAGAAAATGTGATTGAAGCAAGAATTATGAGTAAAGCAGTCTGAAAATACACGGTGGCAGGCTATGTGACTGTTAAAAATGCCACATTTTCACATTTACATGAATTTAATAAATGTTTATGAATGAAAGAAATGGATGGATGGATAAAATTATGTGAGAAGTAAGGTCGGAGAAGAATTATGTTTAACCACTTGAGTGACAGGAAAAAAAGACACTTAAAAGCACATGAATAAATTTAAGGAGCAATTCTAGTATGCAAAGATCTCATTTATGTAGTTTGTTACTCAGTATTTTGGGTAAGAACTTTAATGCTTCAAAAAGGCAACATAGCCCAGAAACCAAGATCACTGATTTTTGAGACCAAGAACTTATTATAGTCACTCATCTGCTGGCTTTACCACACTAGCCATGTGACCTAAGACAGGTTAATTCTATGTGCCTATTTTCCTTCCTCTAAAATAGGACTTCAATGATTGTTGTGAGGCTTCATATGAAGAATTTAGAACTATGCTTATATATGGTAATTGATGAATAAATATAATCTGTAACTATCATCATCAATCTTTAGAAATCATCCAACACAGGCCTTTTATTTTCCTGATGATGAAGTTGGAAGAGACAAAGCAGTTGCTCAAAGTGACATTGCCAATCAGAAGTAGATTCAACCTTAGACCAGAGTTGTCCAGATTGCCTGTTGCAGTTGAATTTAAATAGGTACAACCAATTCTTTGTAGCCCTTCCCATCCAGCAGACAGGTGAATCTCCTCATTCCTCAGCGAGGCAGAGAGGATTGTGATGAGATAGGAACCTTGGTCCCAGTTGGTCTTCCAGCTTCTGTTCTTACTCACTGTTCCAGCTATGGGAGGATGGGAGATGGTGTGGAGCTGAGCTGAGAAGTCTCGGTGTGGGCCCTCCTAAGTCAACCAGTTGGCCAATAGTCAGACCTGTATGTGAGGTCTCCTTGTCTCTCCAGCTCCAAGTGAGCCATCCACCAACTACAGAAATCAGCTCAATTGGTCAAGGACAGAAGAAATGACATAGCTACTTAATCATTCAAGCCAACCTATGGATGGCGAGCTAAATAATAAATGCTGTGTTGAGTCTAAATTTTGAATCCAAATGCCAGAGTCCACTTAGGACAGAGAGTGAGCAGGGAGATTCCAGAGAGACCAATGAGCTCACAGGTCAGTGTTCCTAGGGTGAGATGACACACAGATGTCTGCATTTCTCTTTTGAAGTACCTCACGAGAGTACCCAGTATCGCACCAGTTCATGGAGGCGTTTTCCTGGTTTCCTCCAGACCACATGGTTTTCTGGCTACAGCACAAGGGTGCTGGAGGGAAAGGCAAGAGTTCCAAGGACACTAATGAATTACTGAAAAATGTAAAATGGATTACAATTCTTTAAAATTGGTAACAGCTATTTAATGCCCTCAAATAATGCAAAATTTGTGGTGATATGTATGGTGGTTTGAATATGAAATGTCCCCCATAGCCTCATGTCTTTGTGATTCAGCCTGATGCTCTGTCCCAGCTGGTGGTGTCTTAGATAGATAAACCCTTTCTGGAGGAGGTGTGGCACTGGGAGCAGACTTTGAGGTTTATTAGTGTAGTCATATTGTGTGTTCACTAGCCAGCTCACACTTGTTTCTATCTCTAAGCTGATGTGACAAGACGTGGTACTCAGTCTGCTCTGCCATGCTTGTTTTCACCACAGTGACACTTTCCCACAAGACTATGAACCAAAATTAACTCTTTTCTTCTATATGTTGCTTTTGGCCAGAGGTTTTGTCTCAGCCATGAAAAGGTAACTGTACCAATATGTTTACAAAAACTCTTAGTGTTGTTGATACCTTCATGTCGCTGGTACAAAATACCTGACCAAAAGTAGCCCATGGAAGGAAAAGATTTATTTTGGCTTACAGTCTCGAGGGGAAGCTCAAGATGATTCAGGGGAAAGATGGTAGAGCAGAGGCTAGACATCACCTCCTTGCCACAGCAGGTGGCAAAGAGCAGCAGGAGAGTGAACCAAACAAACGCTGACAAGCTGGGCTGATAACCATGAAGGTCCAGCCCAGTAACACACCTCTTCCAGCAAGCTCGACCTCCCAAATTGCCACCAGCTGGGACAAAGCACTCAGAACACATGGGTTTACGGGGGACATCTAATTCAAACCACCACAGACAGTAACGAAGAGTGACTGGGTATGGGTGCCACACGGGCCACTGCACCTTTCAGAAGAAATTACCCAAACCTGGCCACGTTCTCCACTGCTAACAGGGGGAGGAAACAGTAATCAAGCAATCAGTCGTGAAAACAGATTATTCCACAGCAAAGGGAACCAAGTTTGTCAAGGCAAAAACCTAGTTGCATCCCAATTTATCAAAATGTGGCTGGGGACTGATTATAAATGCAAATGTAACCTTTAGGCCCCTGGGGGAGCTGGAGCTCACAGAGTGCTGCCAAGTAAGTTGCTCGGTCTGTTTGTTGCAGTTGCTTTCTTGTTGCTGTGGGGAAAAACCTGACCATAAGCAGCTTATTGGAGGAAAGGGTTTATTTTAGCTTTATAGTTTCAAGGGGAAACCTCATTATGGTGGAGGAAGCTGAGAGAGAGAGAGACAGAGAGAGAGACAGAGAGAGAGACAGAGAGAGAGACAGAGAGAGACAGAGAGAGATAGAGATAGAGAGAGAGAGAGCAGCTAGAGCTCAAGATGTCTCCTATAGCATAGGTAGACTCCAGATCCTCCCCAGGGGCTCCCTTCCTCTGGCTTAATCACAGACCCCCCCCCAGGCTACAGGGGACACTTACATTCAAACTACATTGCATTGAAGGTTTTGCTTTTTAAGAAACTATTATCACAAGTTTTGCTCTATTTTTATTTTAGGGAATATGTAGCTGTCACCCATTTTAAAGAATTAGCTATACATGATGCATTTTTAGGTAAACTTACAAAGTAACGTCTACTTGTCTCCTTCTAGATTCAAGAAGTAAGCCAATGGCTAGGAGGTGCCAAGTGTCTTGAAGAGGTGTGGTTGCCAAGAAGCTTCTCTGAAGGAGTAATATTATTCAACGTGTCCTCATTGTGCACACGTGAAGACAGACTCCCACTCTGTAAGGAGCTTGGCCATGTTGGCTTGGGTATGGAGAGCAGCAAAGAAAAATTGAACCCAAGCATCCTAACTCTAATATCAACATACACCTGTGGTCAGGAACACAGAAATGAAAACGGGCAAACGTGATTTGTGGGCTGATTATATTTTCTTTGGTGAATCTCAAAGGGTGTGGTGTCACTGAAAAGGGAGACAGTTCACATGGCAGGAGAACTTTAGAGGAAATACGGAGAAGGAAAGAGAGAAGAGAAGGGGGCAGATGCTTCAAGAAATACCATTTTCCACTTTGGTTCTTGTGGAATAGCTGTTCTCTCTGTAGCTTCACCTTGGATCTGGGATACACAGTCTTGGGGGGCTCATCTTGGTTAGGAAGAAAATTCACGACTTTGATATCCCACGTGTCATGGAACAATAAGATTTCAGTGCTGAGGCTGCCAACACCTGAAAGGAAGCTAGTATCCAATAGTTAGTTGGTTTAGTTCTGAAAAGCTCTGTGAGCTGCTAGAGGAAATTGGACAACAATGTTGGGAGAAAGCAGGAGACACTGGTATCTGACAGCAACCAGCACGACAAATGTACACGCCTGTGCAGTAGTGGCGCTCAACCTAGGCAGGTAATCAAGGGCTCTCTGATTGGCTAAGAGATCTGCTCAGTGTCAAGGAACCCTTTGCGGGAACTGGGATCCAAACCAAACTCCGATGGAGACCAAGCATCTGAACTCCACTAACCACGGGCCTAAAGAGAGGCTAACCCTACCATAACCTCACCGAATTAACACTGCTTATCCCATTTAATCTATGCTGATCTCACTTTGCATTGGAGAATCTGTTTTTATGTTTTAGAAGGCAGCAAGAACTGAGGACAATCTCATTCTACCAACAAGACCAGAGATGATAGCTGACTCCCTGGCAGGAGATGAACCAGCCCTTGGTCAGCTGCTAGGGCCCAGGTGAGACCAGAGAGGAAGTGGTGACGAGAGAGAGCTGCTCCCACAACCAGCCGACAACCTGTGCCAGGACCACGGAGACAGACACGGAGGATGCTTTAAAGCTTCCAAAGCAGAAATCTGGAAGCTGCTAAGGGCTCAATACCAAAGCAGACTTAAAACTCATGGCTCAGGGAATTTTACAGAAGAGGGGGTGGAAAGATTGTAAAAGCCATGGTGGAGAGAAT
>PVHP010042043.1:0-15129 GCA_004024765.1 Zapus hudsonius
CAGGCTTGTCCCCAAGAGATGGCATCAGGGTTCCACAAAACACATCAGCCCCTAACCCCTGGGTGCCAGGCTTCCCTGATGGGTGGGTTACATCCATCCCTGCACCACTGAGCTCCACTGTCCTACCAAACACCCTGCCAGCATCAGGAGGGAGGAGCTGGGGGAGGTCCAGAAAGCTAGAGGAGCTGCCCATCTAGGGCCAAGTGGCTATGGCATAACCTTTCTCTTCTCTTCTCTTCTCTTCTCTTCTCTTCTCTTCTCTTCTCTTCTCATCTATTCTATTCTATCCTACTGTAGTCTTTCCTTCCTTTCTTTTTCTTTCTTTGCAAGCAAAGAGAGAGAGAGAGAGAGAGAGAGAGAGAGAGAGAGAGAGAGAGAGAGAGAGAGAGGAGAAAGAGATGGAATGGGAGCATCAGGGCCTCCAGCCACTGCAAACAAACTCCAGATGCATGTAACTCTCCGTGCAACCAGCTTTATATGGATACTGGAGATTCAAACCTGGGTTAGGCTTTGCAGGCAAGCGCCTTAACTGCTGAGCCATCTCCCCAGCCCTTCTTTTTCCATTTTTAAGCAGGGTCTCACTCTAGCCCAGGCTGATCTGGAATTCACTATGTAGTCCTAGGCCAGCCTCAAACTCACAGCGATCGATCCTCGTACCTCAGCCTCCCAAGTGCTGGGATTCAAGGCGTACGCCATCACACCTGGCAGGCTAAGCCTTTGGATGGCACTCCGGGCCATCTGAATTTCTTGGATGAGGAGGAAGCTAACCTGGCCCTTCTCTCTTCTCCCTGGGGGACTGGGAGAAGTTGGAGAAGGCAAAAATAACCCACTTTATTTTCTTTAGGGTGAAGTCCCAGTGATGATTAGGGGACTTAATAAACTCGTTGTCATCATCACAAACTGTGATTGTGGAAATGCTGCCTCTGGGCAGGAATCAGCAGGTGCTCTGGATGCCCTGCTGCCTCCCACCCAGCCTTCATGGAAAGATGGACCAGCAGTCCCCTTCTGGTAGAAGAGTACACAAAGACATTCCAAGGTGCCCTTCCTTTGGGTACCACTCCAGCCTTATCTGATGCCTAGTCCAGGGGCTATTTATTTACTTCTGATTTTCAAAATTTTAATTTAATTTTTAAAAATAGATTTATTTATTTGCAAGCAGAGAGAGAGAGAGAGAGAGAGAGAGAGAGAGAGAGAGAGAGAGAGAGAGAGAGAGAGAGAGAGAAATGGGGTGAGTATGGTCATGCCAGGTACTCCAGCCACTGTAAACAAACTCCAGATGCATGTGCCACTTTGTACATCTGGCTTACATGAGTTGAACCCAGCTCATTAATTAGGCTTTGCAGGAAAGCACCTTAACTGCTGAGCCGTCTCATCATCTAGCCCAATTTTGATTTTTTAAGAAAAAAATGAATTTTTTCTTTGAATTTTTAAGAAAAAAAAAGTCTCATTATGTAACCCAGGATGGTCTTGCACTCAAGATCCTCTTGCCCGTGGCTCCCAAATGCTGGGATTACAGACATATACCACCATACCTGCCCCACCCCCAAGTGCTTCTGAGCAATGTACAAATTAACAACTGTACATGACACCCTGGTAGCCTTCCCATTTCATGCTCACATAACAAGTTGAGGCGGTCTTATTTACAGCTGAAGACTCAGGCTCGGAGAAGCTGAGCCGTCTGCCCACTGTCACCCAGCAGTCCATAGAGAAATGTCCATTGCCTTAAGCCCTGTGTGCAGGGAGGGGGACACTAGGCCCACATGGACCCCCACTGGGCTCACTTCCTCACTTTCCTTAGACCCTTTCCTGCCCCTGGACAGAAGTCCTTCTTCCCACGCTACTCAGCGTCTCTCTGTGGCCTAATGGCTGCCTTTGTCCCCCTCACAGGGCAGAGGGCTTAAGTCCCTGTTGCTTGTCACTGTGTCCCAGCATTGCAGACACTCACTGCGGCAGGAAGAGCATCACACCAGTTAGTAGGAACAGCAACAGTGGTAGCTGGTACTGGGCTCTCAGCCGTGGCAGATTTGGGTTGGGTGGCGAGTGTTAGCCCAGGTGCTGCAGGGTGGTCAGCCATGTCCCTGGTGGCTGCCCACTGAGGGAAGGTGTGTTGAGCCACTTTGACCTTTCCGGTAGTTGAGGCACGGGGCACCCACAAGGCTGGGCACAGTTCAGCTGCCTCCTAACGGCCTCTGTTTCCCCTGTCAGTTCTAGATTGGCTTGTGCAGCCGAAACCCCGGTGGCTTGGTGGCAATGGCTGGCTGTTGGATGGGCCCGAGGAGGTGTTGCAAGGTACCTGCCAGACCCCCAAACCTCTTAGATGGCATCCTTGTCCTCCTGACACTTCCTGGGCTCACAGGGCTGCCAACTGGGGACCCAGCTCGTTTCCCACAGCAGGCTTCCCTTCCTGGACAGAGAGAGGGAAGGAAGGAAGTGAGGGCTGGGCTGGTTTCCAGTCCCTTGTCTTCCTCCCTAAGTAGCTCATTGGTTCCTGGAGGAGACCTCCTTTGGGAGTCTGGGAGGTGGAGAGTGGTTTCTGAAATGAAGGATGTGCAGGCTTTCGGCCCAGAGGTTTGTGAGGAGGTGTGGGGGTGTACACTGCGTGTGTGCAGTTGGGTTTGCACACGCCTGTTCCTGTGGCTGTGGCTGATGTGTGTATGTTTGTATGTCTGTGTGGTGTAGGTGGGTGTATGTACAAGGAACATGAACATGAGTATATTTGTGTGTGCATGCGTGGGGATGGTGTGTGCACACAGCCATAGCTGTGAGTGAGTGAGTGAGTGTGTGTGTGCACATGGGCATGCTAAGAGCAGGTGGGAGGTACCCTCTGAGTGAGGTGCATTGTCCACACCCCAGAGTCTGTCCCCTGAAGCCCAGCTCGTGTCCTTCCACAGCAGAGGTCTGCAGCACCACTGAGGATGGGGCGGAGCCACTGCTCTGTCCCTCAGGCTACGAATGCCACATCCTGAATCGAGGTGACCCGGCTGAGGGCATCCCCAACCGTGGGCAGTGTGTGAAGCAACGCCGACAAGCAGGTGAGTGTCATCGCCCTGAGCCCTCCCTCACCCCAGTCTAGCCGTTTGGGGAACATCTTGTCACCCCAAGCTTGGTCCAGAGCTCCCCCCCCACACCAGGTTCCTCTGGTGTCCTGCCACCACAGGCACCCAGACCAGCTCTCTGAGGTTTCTAAATGTGTGACTTTGGAGTCCGTTTGCTCATCACTTTCCCCAGCCTTGGTTTCCTCCCCTGTACAGTGGGGTTCCTTCATGCTGTTATGGGGTCTGTTGGGACCACACATGCAGAAGAGCATGGGTAGGCAGGCAGGCAGCCACAGATGACAGGTGACATTGGATGTTGTATGTCCATCTCTGGATCTGTCGTCAACCTCATAGATTTTGAATTGTCCAAGGGTCCTTAGCATCCCAGGACATCACCAGGATGTCACTGTGTTTGTCATGGGAGATAAAGACATGAAGAGATCAATGGGTAGTATGTTCCCATCTGTAAAGCCCTCCAAAGAACAGGGGCTGGTTAGAAGGAGTGGGCCACTGGGGATGTTCCTCTGAAGGTTCCTTCTTGGACCAGGTTCCTTCTTTACTCTTCTCTGCCATGAGGTGAGCAGCCCCACCCCACTCCCACACGCTCACCTCGGACTGAACCTCTGAGACCGTGAGCCAAAACCAGTCCTTCCCCTGCTTAATTAAGTTGATTCCTCAGGTATTTGTCACTGTAACCAGAAACTAAGTCAGGAGTTCCTGAAAGTTTTCTCTTCTCACTTCTTTTCCAGAAGGCCGATTCCTGAGACAGAAGTCTTACAAAGAATATCCAGGTGAGAGAAAACAAGCATTCTTTCTTTGCAGAGGACACAGAAGAGAGAAGTGACATTTCTTTTTTCTTTCTTTCTTTCTTTTTTTTTTTTTTTTTTTTTTTTTTTTTTTTTTTTTTTGGTTTTTCGAGGTAGGGTCTCCCTCTAGCCCAGGCTGACCTGGAATTCACTCTGTAGTCTCAGGGTGGCCTTGAACTCATGGTGATCCTCCTACCTCTGCCTCCTGAGTGCTGGGATTAAAGGCCTGCGCCACCATGCCTGGCGAGAAGTGACATTTTGTACATGAAAAAGAAAAAAGTCTAGGGCTGAGGTAGAAGGGACAAAATGAGAATTAGTTTTGAGAAACCAATCAAGTAGAAGCCCCACTCCTATGATGTTGGGCAAGACAAGTGTTAGCCTTCTGCTGAGTGTCAGAACCCGGGGCTCAGCCTGCCCCCTCCCTTCATTCAGGGAATTCTGGAAAAGATGGTGGACACTATTTTCATCCATCTACCTAATCATCCACCAGTCTAATAATTCATTCATTCATCCATCCATTCACCCACCCATTCATTTCCCCATCTACCTCCCCCACTCCCTCTTTTCATTCATCTGTTTATTTATTTATGAGAGAAGAAGAGGGGAGGGGATATTGGCACACCAGGGTCTCTTGCCACTTCAAATGAACTCCAGATGTTTGCAGCACATTTTGTGCATCTGGCTTTACGTGGGTTCTGGAAAATCAAGCCTGGCTTGTCAAGCTTTACAAGCAAGCACCTTTAACCATCGAGCGACCTCTCCAGCCCAGGACTGTGATCTTGTTGCAGAGGGCGACTCAAAGAACGTAGCAGAACCCGGGAAGGGACAGCAGAGGCTCTTTCAGTAAAGCAAGGACAGGCTGGTAAGTGGGGGGCAGAGAGTTCTTGTAGCCAGGTGCCCAGGTGACTACCATCTCCACGCTGGCCACATGAGGGCGCAAGCAGAATGTCTTAGTCCCAGTGATTCCCAGGGACTTGTTACTGTGTCCCTGGGGGGGCTGGCTGATGACTGTCCTTTCTGTTCTTCGTTGTCATGTCTCTAAACTTGGGCTGACAATGCCACCGATGCTCCATGAGTCTTGTCTGTTTCCCCTGTTCTGTCAGCAGCACTGTGGAGAACACCTGGATGACGGGTGTGGTGACAGGTGCTCTGTTGCTCAGGAGCGGTTCAGGACATCCACTGTACCGCAGTGGTCAGCAGGTGCTCAGTGGGCACCAGCCATGTTCTGGGACATCAGAGGGAACAAATCCCACAAGTCCCAGATTTGCAGCCTGGCAGGAATCTAACCTGGCCATTAGGTAAATCAACAAGGTGACAACAGAGAGATGTATGTGTTTTGAGGAAATGCTGAGAGCAATGCCCAGGGCAGTTCCTTCATGGGTGGGGGATAGGGGGTCAGGGAAGCCTTGGGACATTGAGACAAAAGCTGAGGTCTGGAGGCTAGAAGGTGCCATTTTTGTGTGTGGTTTTTCGAGGTAGGGTCTCGCTCTAGTCCAGGCTGACCTGGAATTCACTCTGTAGTCTCAGGGTGGCCTTGAACTCACGGCAATCCTCCTATCTCTGCCTCCCGAGTGCTGGGATTAAAGGCATGCGCCACCACGCCCGGCTATAGAAGGTGCCATTTGAGGAAAGCAGTTGGAGGATGCAACCAGATAGAGGGAACTGAGGACCAGGTTCCCAAGGAGGGCAGTCTTGGCTAGGGGGAGCACAGAGAAGCCACCAGGGGGACAGAGCCTGTCAAGGAAGCTGGCTGTAGAGGGAGTTGTCAGGTGAGATGCCAACAGAAGTATGCAGAGCTGAGAGTAACAGCCGCCGGAGCTTTCTCACCTGCGATCCTGAGAACCAATCCAGGTCCCTGAATGCTGACAGCTTGAGGAGCAAATGAAAGCCTGGAAGGGAGGCCACTTCCCCAGAGGTACTTAGAGGAAAAAAGACTCCAGTTTGCAGAATACCCAAGGCTTAGAAATCCTGAGTCCCCCAGGGGGCGATTGATGCCAGCCTGTCTATCAGTAGAGAAGGGAGCCAATCCTACCATGTGTCTGATGCAGTTGAGGCTTGCAGCCTTCAACAGGAGATTCTGAGACCAAGGATCTACACGAGACTTGAACCACAGCTGAGGACATGTGGACGAACAGACTTCAGGGCCAACCTGGCCTGGCTATAAATTCCTTCTCTTTCACACCGTAGCCTTAAGCAAGCCTCAGTTTCCCCTTTCATAAAATGGGCACAGAAAAGCATAAAAGTGGGCACAACGGTGACAGATGTCAGAAGCTAAATTAGAGGTTGCCACAAAGATTTCACAAGAAGTTGAGGGTTTCGTCTTTGCAGAAATGTGTCTTTCTGGTGCTCATGGTGGAGCCAGAATTGATGGGGAGAAAATAGACTTGTGACAGACATCCTGCCCCAAATCAACTCATTTATATTCCTTCCTTTGCTTTCTTTTCAGCCTATGCAAGTATATCCCTCCATTTCCTGCTTGGCAAAGAGTCAGGAAAACAGTTTGACCCCCAGAGGTCATACCCACCTCCACAGAACATCACCCAGAACTCCTAAGCTACAGGACACCTGGGATCTGGACCCCAGATTGGCCCTACCTGGCCTGCTGACTTGGTGGGAGTCCCTGACAGCTCTGGGTCCCTATTTAAGCACCCTGGACACACAAGCCTGCAGTTCCTGGGAGAGTTTTGCAGATTTTGACTCTGGAATGCATGCAACCATCTCAAATGTTCTCAAAATAAACGTGCCGGCCATATAATAGAAATGGACTTGCAGACTCATGTTTGAGTCACAGCTTTGACTATTCAGTGGCCTTAAATGGGACCTACTAAAGGCTACACACTAGCAATATGAAGAAGGAGGTTCAGAAAGACAGGATGTGGAGCTGGGTATGGAGGCAGAGGTAGGAGGATCACTGTGAGTTCAAGGCTATGCTGAGACTACAGGGTGAGATGACCTGCAGAGGTGCTTGGGGAGTGGGGTCCACTCTGGAGTGCATGGCCTGCACAGGTGACAGGGAGTGGGGTCCACACTCAACTTAATGATTTGCTGGCAACATCTCGAAACTTAGGAATTGTTGAGCAAGGGACCATCTGTTCATCTTACAAACAAGAAGGAAACCCTAACTCCGAACATGGAGTCAACCACATTTGGGTTCGTCACAGGGGTTGGAGTATTTGTAAAGCTTCCAACACCATTCAGTACAGGGATGAGGGCTGCTCTGAGGGATGGGGCAGTTGTAGGAACATCCCACATCTTGCTGGAGAGGGAAGGGCGTGATGAGCCCAAGAGGACTGAGCAGTCAGACAGTCTAATTCTCAATGATTTCTGTACAAAAATGCATGCATGCATGCATGTGTGCACGTGCAAACACACACACACACACCAATTACCTGTCTCTTTCATTAATGCTAATCAACATTTTTCATTCCAAAATGGTCTGTTTGGAACCTTACCCAAAGGCCCTGCATCTTAGAAACAATACTTCTTGGAGCCATGGAAATGGCTCAGTGGTTAAAGGTACTTGCTGGCCCAAGTTCAATTCCCCAGCACCCACATAAGACTGGATACAAAGCGGTGCATGCTTCTGTGATTCCAGTGGGCCTATGGCAGTGGGAGACAGAGCCAGGAGAATCTGGAAACTTATAGGCCAGCTAGACTGGCTCACGTAATGCCACAAAAACACACCAACGAAGATCCTATCCCTAGTGGAAGGAGAGGATAAACACCCCAAGCTTGTCCTCAGACACCCACACATATGCTAATGGTACATGCATGCCCCCCCACATGTCATACACATCCACACATAATACACACACACAATGATGATCGTAATAATAATAAAGCAAGACTTCTCCTGTGCCCCACTGCACACTCACCCAGGCACACACATATCTTTTCTCCCATGATGCTGTGCTTCAAGAGAGAACCCACCCAGTTCAAAGGGAGAGTAAGGACCACGGCCATTTCCAGCCAGTTCTGAGCCTTATTCAGCTCAAGAGTGACCCTATTTGTTTCTTTACGAGGTATGCTCTTACTCCCTCATGCACTTGGGGAGTCCAGGGGCCATGGACAGCTGGCTCTGGCCCCTAAAGCTGACTCCCTTGGCCTGGGAGGTCCAGGAGGGACCCCGGGGTGTGATGGCATACCGTCCCACAGAGGGCACTAGTGTGTAAGGACTGAGCCGAACTCACTCCACTTCTGGGCTGCCCTGGCCCTCTAGAAGGTGGGAAAGAGACTCTGGGTTCCAATCCTAGGCAAGGCACTTATACTCCCTGTGCCTCAGTTTACCCTTCTGTGAGATTCGTGTCATAAGAGTGCTTGAGAGGAGGTTGTGAGTACTGTAAGTACTTGGTAAACAAGGGCGGTTATAATCCTTGGTATCCACGATTCTTGTGATCAGAACTGGAAACTCAGCCACACAGCTGCTGTTGGAAGCAAGTTCCCTGAGGTCACACAGCCAGCCAATGGCAGAGCTGAGCCCTGAGCCCAGAGCTGCCAACACCCAAGTCTAGCTGAGCTGGTTCTACTTTGTGGTGAGTCCCACCCACCTGCTGGATGGCCCTCAGCAAGTTACTGAGTGTGCCCGAGCCTTGGCTCTGTCAGCAGTGGTGAGTGGGATGGAATTTTCACTCTCAGTAACTCCTTAGTGAATCCATCTGTCAACCTGTGTCATTCTTGTGGTAGAGTGTTCTATGTGTGCAATGACACCCTGGCCTTACCAGGAGCCAGAAGAACCACTCTCCCCAAGTTGTGACCATCAAAACTATCTCTAGACATGGGCCCAGGGACACAGAGATTACCTCACTGGAATCCCCGATTTAAGTCTGAAGAGGGGGGGGGGCTCTCATTGGCACCAGTCTATTATTCCCCCCTGGAGTTCATGTGCTAACTCTCTCCTCACTGGGCACCTGTTCATCCCCTCCCTCTGGAGATGCATCCTCCTGGGGTAGGACCAGCCATGTGGCTGCCGAAGACTGTGAGCGCATGCTTGTGCTCCATATCCCTGAACTTGAACTTGACTGTGTATTATGACACTGTTCACTAGGTAGCAGGTGCAGTGGATGCACCCTGGGACCCAAAGTCAGGCCAGGTAGCCCCCCCCCCCAGTGACACACTCTGGAGGGGAGACACACAGAGGCAAGTGATATGCCCCAGCCTGCCTGGGGAAGGTAACACTTCTGACTTTCTGTCTTCTTTAGAGAAGCCATTGTCCTGCTTGGGACCTTCATGATTTGAGAACCAATGACTGTTTCCATGGTGACCCTCTGCCCCACCTGAAACCTAAACAGACAACCGCTCTCTAGGGATAAGAGGACGCTGGACAGGAACTGCATTCCCATGGTGGCCTTGCTGGGTGTCCCCGGGCCAATGATCCCTCAACCATCACCATGAGGTGCAACTGAATGACACCCCTCTTCTGACTGGAAGGTGTTGTTACCCAGCTCACAGATCAGAGGCCTCACAGCCTGCTCCTGGCCAGGACCCAGGAGCCCTGCCTCTTATTCACCATTCTTCCAGGAACAGGACCGGTCAGCTCCCCCTCTTCAGTTCCCAGATCTTGCCCCACAAGTTCTCCAGGACCGAGGAAGCACTTGAGGCAGGGCTACCTGCCCACAGCCTGGGTGTGTTCTAGAGCTGCAAGCAACAGGGAGGCCAGGGCTGCACAGGGAAACTGGGAAAGGGGGCCAGCCAGGCGCAGCCCCGGGGCAGCTGGCCTCACCTGGGCCAAGACTCTTAACAAGCATCTTCACTGTAAAAGCCAACTTCATTAAATAATCCCTTTGTGCCTCGGTCCTGCTGACCTTGGCCATTCCACTCTGGCGTTTTCCATCACAGCTGCCAACATTAATTTGACATCCCAGGTCTTTTTTTTTTTTTTTCTAGAACATTTTCACAAGATCAGTAAGTTGGCCTAAGGGGAAGGAGGCTAGGTCCCCTTCAGGTGGCAAAAAAAAAAAAACAGGCAGGACAGATTGCAAGGGAGGGTCCTGTCATTCTGAACAGGGCAGGCATGTAACATAAGGTTAAGCAGACATGAGCACAGCTCCTGCAAACACTGTGACCTGCTATGACCTAGCCTGCCAGAGTCACTCGTGACCTTGTCCTTCAGCCACCCCTAGCCCAGCTCAGTGGGTTTATATGAAAGGGACACAAATCTATGGGTTGAGGCTGGCTGGCAGGCCACAGACCCTATGGAGCCTGCCACAACCAACTTGAAATTGGATGCCAAGAAATCCCTGCTCCAGGCAGGTGACCACAGAGAGGAAATCCATCAGGTCCCAGTCCCAGCAAGAGGCAGTGAGTGACAGAACCCCTGGGTGCTGCCTGGCTCCACAGTGTTCCATGCCCACCCCTCCTGGCTTCCACCAGGAAGCATGGGAAGCATTGTGAAAGTGTCTGTAGAGGGCCAGCACCCTCCCCATTAGGTCACAGGCAGGCTGGGTGACTGGGTGAGTCTGCACTAGGAAACTGGGTGAATTGTCATCTCACTGGTCACTGGCTGAGCTGTGTACCACCTGCAGTATCCTCAAAGACCACTGGGGAAGATGCCACGATGCCCATCAGTGGCAGAGGGAACTGTGCAGGCTGAGGCATCCCAGGAAGCTGGTCATGCAGTTGGCGAGCAGGAAGCCAGAACTTCTCCCTCTGTGAAATCAGTGAGACTTATTATTCACATTCTCAAATACAAATAAATGTATGGAAAATGTTGGGTATGGTGGTGCACACCTATAATCCCAGCATCTGGGAGGCAGAGGTAGGAGGAGTCCTATGAGGTCAAGGTCATTCTGGGCTAGAATGAGACCCTGCCTCAAAACCAACAATAACAAAGTGATACAGAGAGTCTCTGTGCTTGTCTGCAGCTGCCTTGTTCACTCAGTTCTGCAAGGGAGAGGAGCTGCGAGGTTTCAGAGAGCATACAACAGATGTCACTGTCCCCTGTGACCACTCCTATGGAAAGCTCTCACAGAAAGAACGATCTGTTATGGGTTGATTTTATTTTAATGGATTAAAATATTTTATTTATTTATTTATTTGAGAAAGAGTGAGAGAGAGAAAGAAGTGGAGAGAGAGAGAGAGAGAGAGAGAGAGAGAGAGAGAGAGAGAATGGACACACCAGGGCCTCCAGCCACTGCAAATGAACTCCAGACACATGCACCACCTTGTTCAGCTGGCTTTACATGGGTACTGGAGAATCAAACTCAGGACCTTCTGCTTTATACACAAATGCCTTAACCACTAAGCAATCTCTCCAACCCTTTTAATGGATTTTTTAGTGTATGTGTGTGTGTGTGTGTGTGTGTGTGTGTAGCAGTCAGAAGCCAACATCACATGTCTTCCTCAGACACTCTCCATTTATTATTATTATTATTATTATGGTTTTTCAAAGTAGGGTCTTGCTCTCGCCCAGGCTGACCTTGAACTCACAGTTCTAGCCCAGTCTCAGGATGGCCTCGTACTCACACCCAAGCGCTGGGATTAAAGGCGAGCACCACTTTGTGCATCTGGCTTTACGTGGTTAATGGGGAATCAAACCCAGGTTGTTAGGCTTTACAGGCATGCAAAACAGTGAACATGGAGAGACTCTGCCTTCAACAAGGCGAAAGGCAAGGGCAAATCCAAAATTGCCCTCTGACCTCCACACACATGCCGTGGCACACACGAGCACCTGAACATGCAAAGTGGATCACAAATTAATTAAACAAATTGATAAAACATTTCAAACATCAACAAAGTACAGACAATTACCCAATAATTTGAAGCAGATGGACTCTTTCCAGGGAAGGAGATGTTGAGCGTCACAGGCCATCATTCAGATTCAAGGTCAAATACAGGAGTTAGAATGGGAGTTGTCAACTCGTCTCATTTAATTTTGAGTCAGTTCTGTCCTTACAGCCCTGGGTAACTGCTGTCCTTTTTTTTCCCCCATCCTGTAAGAAATGAATTTCATATTGGGCAACTTCCCAAGGACTCCCAGAGTCAGTGGTAGTTACTTTGACTTGTACCACAGTGGATGCTGTCCCCAAATGTCCACACCAACCCTCTGTTCACTGAAACTGACCACACAGTGTTTTCTCCACTACCTAGGTTGGTCCCAAAGGCCCATGGAAGCACTTGAAGCTTGTGGGCTCCCATGCACAGTTCCCAACCCAGGGGGCATCAATCAGTCTTTCCTCCAGGCGGGGCCAAAGCATTTTGGGGACCAAGCAAGGGCGCTCACACTCAGCCATCTGCAGGTGTCCGTTCATAGCAGCAAGTGATTGACACCCTAGAGCTGTCCACTTACCCAAGCACACCCTCTGTGTCCACACATGGCTCCCTGAGGCCAGGAACACTCCTGGGTCCATTGTGACCACCAGGAGCTGTATCACTGGTTTCTTTCGAAGAGGTTGAGGCTGAGGGTCAGGTGCATGGCCCAAGTTCTCAATGATCCCCAGGAATCCAGGCTCATGTCTGCCAAAGGCTGTCTCATGCGATACTGTGATGGCCTGGGAGCCACCTTCAAAGGCGTCACCTCCAAAGTCAGCCAAGAGTAAGCTTGCTGTGATTGCTTGTCCTTGATTTGGCCCAATCAGGAGCTTCAAGTGTTGCCTGAGTGTCCTCCTCCTAGGCAGGGTGTCTGCCCCTCCCTGTCCCACAAGCTTCCTCCCCACTCATCAGATCCAGCTGCCCTCACCTCTTTGGAAGTCTTCCCTGAGCTTCCCAGATAGACCAACACACCCCTTCATGTTCCCACAGGGCCCTGCACAGTGACACTGTAACCCAAGCTAGCAATTTTCTTCCTCCTTTGGACTGAGAGCTTACGTACGGTTCATGTAAGGTGGCCCATCCTAGTCATCTCTGTCCCCACATCTCACAGAACAGCATCTACTGTAGTGCAGAATCAGAGAGATCCAGAGGACGGGAATCTACCTTCCTAATTAGACTGGGTGGAGTGGGGACAGTGCTTGAGGAAAACCCCAAGATTTACCTCTGACCTCCACATGAATATACACATATGTGCACTGTGCCCCACATACATGTAACAAAAGTACATGCAAGCATGCACGCCACATATACAGACACACACAAAAGAAATATATAGGGGCTGGAGAGATGGCTCAGCGTTTAAGGTGCTTGCGTGTAAAGTCTAACAAACTGGGTTTGATTCCCCAGTACTCACATAAAGCCAGATGCACAAAGAGGTACGTGCATCTGCAGTTTGTTTACAGTGGCTGGAGGCCCTGGTGTGCCCATTCTCTCTGTGTCTATCTCTCTCTGCTTGCAAATAAATAAAGAAAATATTTTAAATAGACAGATAGATAGATGATGATAGGTAGGTAGATAGATAGATAGATAGATGATAGATAATGATGATAGATTGATAGATGATACATGATAAATAGATAAATGATGATTAGATAGATAGATAGATAGATAGATAGATAGATAGATAGATAGATAGATAGATAGATAGATTCTGAGGAGGAACCCAAGAATCAGTGCAGCCCTTGCCCACCCCACACCTGCCCCTACCTCCATTCTCCTTGCATGCCTATAAGAGAAGCCATTCTAACCAGTCTGGGGAAAGATGAGGATGGATGAATGGATTTCAGTAGCCCTGCCTCCATGTGGAAGTTAGGAAGGCAGGCGCTGCCAGAGCCATGAACCCGCCTTTCCCTCTGCTTTTGCCTGTGTGGCTGTGAGCAAGTGACTCACCCTCTCTGTGCCTCAGCTGCTGTGTCAGGTTGGTCCCCAGAAGAGGATCAGAGATAAAGACGTGTGTGTGAGTGACTTACTGAGGAAATGCTTCCAGCAGACATGGAGGAAGGAGAGCGGGGGCCTCCGGGGGAGCATCTCACCAGAAGTGGTGGCCAGCATCCCTGCCTTGTCCTGGCCGGGTGCTGGTCAAGGGACACTGTGGCTGGGGGCCCCGCAGACCCTTTTGTGCCTGCACTTGTCCCCGGGGCTGGGTCCCAAACAGCAAAGCCTGGATGTCTGAGGGGAAGCCACCAACACCAGGAGGAGAAAGTTGGAAGGCGGGTGCGAGGTCCTTCCAAGGAGCCCCCTTGCCTGCTAGCACTTCTGCTACAGAATGCAAGGTATTTGCTATGAGGGGTATGTGAGGGTCCGTGGTGGGGTCATGACCTGTCCATGAGCTCCTCCATGGTGCTAGCTGTCCTTCAGTGTCTGTCCAGGGAAGGGATCAGCTTCCCCCTTGGAAGCTTCGGCAGCTCATGATCTCAGAAACGCACACAGAGAGTAGAAGGTTAACTGAACGGGGGCTCCATCCACACAATATTCAGGAGGTCGTTAGCCATGCTGGGTGGCGCTTTTCAATGATGTGACCCACATTCCTGTAAGTAACCCCAAATCTTTGTTGTTAAATTTTGTTTTCTAAAAGGTTTCACTTGTTTATCCCTCGCCCCTGCTCCTGTTTTCCTGAAGCTCTCCGCAGTAGGGTTTTGGTATCCACTATGGGGTAGAGGGCACTGTGCTTCAGGATATTCCTACCCACTCTGTGGTTCTTACAATCTTTCTGACCCCTCTTCTGCAATGTTCTCCGAGCCATGGCAGGCCTGTTGGTGGTCTGGTTTAGTTCTCTGTAGCCTCTGGATTTCTGCTTTGATGGGTTTTGATTGATCACCGTGTCTGTCACTATAGCCCCAGATCTGGTTGTCAGGCCAGCAGTAAGAGCAGTATTCATCATGTAGCTTCCTCTGCAATTTCTTCTGGGTCCCAGCAGATGTGGTAGAGGTGGCATGTCTTGTGGTGGGCAGTTGGGCACCTTTTCTTGTCATAGTGATAGATTCGGGATCTCCTCCATTTTCTCAGCCATCTTTTTTTTTTTTTTTTGGTTTTTCGAGGTAGGGTCTCTCTCTAGTCCAGGCTGACCTGGAATTCACTATGTAGTCTCAGGGTGGCCTTGAACTCACAGCAATCCTCTTACCTCTGCCTCCCAAGTGATGGGATTAAAGGTGTGCACCACCACACCCAGCTTCAAATTCATGTTTCGGACTCCATGAAACACCTGCCAACAGGTCCCTCGTTTCCCGTGTCCATCTTTCCCTTGTTTCGCCTCTTTTCCACTCACATTTACTAAACCCAAACTGTTGACACAATGAAAGCAGTTGCTTATTTTAAAGAAAGGACTAGTTCGAGCTGAGGATTCAGAAAACAATGACCCTAAAATTCTGCACATCCTCCTGGATGATCTGTATATACCACCAGATCACACTATGACGCAATACTGCAACATAATCAATATGAATCAACAGAGCTCAAACTCATACAGTGTGATGACACACTCA
>PVHP010042044.1:0-14828 GCA_004024765.1 Zapus hudsonius
TTATCTATTGCATTTGAATCCTTTCTAGTTCATGAGTATAAAGAATAAGGGGATATAATGTCTTTAAAAATATATGCTCAATGTGATGTTAATATATTTGAGTGAGGTCTGTAGGTCACAGAATCTGCTCAATAGCTTTCCAAAGCAGATTTCATTTTCTGCTCCCACCAGTGGTACCTGACTGTTCCATTTCCCTACCTCACCAGCATTTCTTCAAGACTTAATTTTAGCTGTCAGAGAGTGATTTTGACTTGACAAGTTTGATATATGTCTAGACAATTAATGATAGTGCAGAAGCATTTTTGGAAAAGAGCAAAACTACTTTACCTTGATTGCCTCATTTACATGGCTTTAGTTTTGATTACTTACATGAATTTGTTTGAAAACTTTGAAATGTTCTAACATAATTCTTTCAAAAAAAAAACAAAAAAAAAACTTGTGCTCTCAACAAGACTCAGATGACTGATAGAAGTAACTGCTAAAGCCTTAGCTCTCTACTCCAGGGCACATGGCTCACTGTTCTTCCCTCCCCTTTCTGATGTTTCTGAACCTGACTGAGGTCCTTTCTTTTTGTCCTTTAGCCTCCTGTCTTAGCTGCCACCTCACCCTAACTCTTTCTTGCTTGGATTCAGAACTCTGTTCCTTACCATAAAGTCTTTATTTCATGGCCGTTTCCCCCTTGCATCCTCATGCTTTTATGAGGATTTTAATTGATTGCTGATAGAGTTTGTCTGTTCAGTTAGGTGCTCTAGGCTGCAGCATTCACCCCACCCTCTGTCTCAGCCCTGCTTAGAGGCTCATTTAGGAGGATCTAAGCTTAGCTCTTGGTGTAACATAAGAGACTCTTAACTTGTAGGTCTGAGAAGTGAATGGGAGCCCTTGACATGGCCTAGTTACTTAAAGAATTTCTTATTGTTTGCAAATTTTATTTACTGTTGAAAAGATGATTATAGCTACCTTCTGGTCTCACTGTACTTAAGAGATGGCGAAAATACCCTCCTAGAAGATCAATATTTTTGCAAAAATTCACATGGTTAGTTAATGGTAGTCTCAGCCTAAGAGATCAGTTCTGTTGGAAAGTTGCAGCCTGTCTGCACTTTACCTTATTTCTGGTTTTAACAAATATCCAAATGAAAACAATGCTTCTTGAGAGTCATGGTGGCAGCCATTTATTTTGCAGACACTGTTACACAGGAAGTGACGCCTGGTGGCCACTGGCGCCCTTGGTTTTCCCGGTCTTGGTGATTAACAACTGGTTCTAGTACTGGCTTCCTAGGTGCTGCCAACCTGGGCACCCATGGGGGCTTCCATCCAAATATCCACAATGCCTCTTGGGGAGACATACTCTATTCTTAAGGTTCAGATCTATGCCTTTCCTACTGCCCTGTGATCATGAGCTTGTCAGTTACTAGTGTTTAAAACTAATGTCAAGCATTTTATCATATACCTTTTAGCATTAGGTTTTAATTTTTATTTTATTTGTGGGAGAGGAGAGAGAGAGAGAGAGAGAGAGAGAGAGAGAGAGAGAGAGAGAGAGAGAGAGAGAGAGAGAGAGAGCACCAGGGCCACTTGCCTCTGTAAACAAACTCTAGATGCACCTGCCACAGTTTCCCTCTTCTCTGCGGCAGCCAATTCCCCCATCACCACAGCCAGCCTTGACCAGTAGAACATGCAATCAGCTAGAATCTGCAACTAGAATCACTTACTCTACACCATCAGGAACCATGTCTCCTACTGCAGATAAAGCAATTACTACGACGAACCTGCATGTAGTTTCATGACACCAAATGGCTAACCACAAGTAGGAAGAGTGACTTCACCTTCACCTAATATGACAAAGACCACTGGCACACCTCCACATTGATTGGACCTCCTGCTAAGATGTGAATCACCCCTATTTGATTAATGTTACTACTCTCCTAAATATAAATCAATTCTTCAGATACTAGTGGAAACTTCAACAGCCTTTAAAACTTTATGGCCTCTACTGATTAGGCAGCCGCCAGCTACTGCTACCTGCACCACCATTTAAGTAAGTACATACAGAATAATTTTAAGTACTATATTTTGTTGCTTTTTATTGTCAAATGATTTTATTTTAGTAATTTTTCTTCTTATAATTTGTTGTTTAGAACTACAGTTGCTACAAGAATTATTTGCTGCTCTTTATGTAACCTAATAGTAACTTAAACATTAGGCATGCTACAAGAGCCTGTCTCCCAGGAGAATAAAAATGTAAAAAATTCCCATAATCATTGACTAAAATCCAGAAATAATATATATATTTATGGTCACTGACACAGTTGAGTCTGTTGCATAGCCAGGCTTGAACCATAAATCCAATTTACAAACCAAGAAGAATATTCTGAAGTTGGTACAAAGTATAAAATATTTTAAAATCATTAAAAGTAAAGACAAGTTTTTAGGGCTAGAAAGAAAAGCATGAAAAAGTAATAACAACCTTAACCTCTGAAAAAGAATTGCTTTACCTAGGAAAAGAAAACCATTAAATTGAAATTTTAAACATATATCCAAAGCTACCATGATGATAATTTTAGTAGCTCTTCCATTAGCTTCTGTTCAAATACTTCTTAAAAGTTCTGCCAACGATTTATGATTATGTGAGTAAATAGTAAGATGATACTAGAATTTTTTAATGTATAACCATAGCAAGCAATATCTTGAATGACAGGCTTAATATCTGTATACTTCATTATACATATTTTATCATATTTAGAGATACAAAATAGAATAAACACTTCGTTAGATGAGATCATAGGAATTTGTATTAGAAAAATGTCTTTTTCTAAGGGTTGACATATATACTGAAGTATTTAATGGCGAATATAAGCATTAATTAAGAGGAGTGATTGCCTCTGGCAGGTAGGGTGAGAAGGGTGGGTGGGGACCATGATCCGGAATAGCTGTTCTCATCGCATGTGAAAATGTTCTCTCTGAGTCTAACTAGTGGGAGTTTGGCTATTTTCAGATAGCTCTTTATAAGGAATAAATCAGTGTTTGTATATATTAAAGTTTCTTAACATACTTTTCTAACAGGGAGATTTGGGCATGGTGCATGATGTGAAAAATAGGTCAGAAAAAGGAAAGTCAGAGGCCAGGAAGTCTAGAGATTTGTAAGTCATGGAAATGGCTTGAGATCTCATTCTAAGGGGAAAAGACACAGTCAAGACTTTGGTCAAGATAGTGATTTAAGCAGGTTGGCATTTTGGAAAGAACTTTTTGGCTCCCTTGTGAAGAGTGAATCTTGGGCAAGTGTGCAAGTTGGGAGACAGTGATGTGTGGTCCTCCTCACGGGGAATTATGTAATCGTTATTCCTTTTCAGCATTTAACACATAGCCAGGGACATAAAGAACAGTCAACAATAAAATAGCCATATTATAATTAGAATTAATTTAGAGATTCATAATCATTTTTACTGACAATAGTTGATAAAAATACTTATTCCAAGTATTATTTTATTGCTCTAAAGACTTGTTTTTGTTCATTTCTCAATTCATGCATTAAAGTTCACACTTGGAGCAGCTAAACCTGGTGATGCATGCCTATAGCTACTTGGGAGGCCGAGGCAGGAGGATCTCAAATTCAAGGTTTGATTGACTGAATTATAGGGTGAATTACAGCCCAACCTGGAAAACTTAGTGACCTGCTTCCTTAAAACAAATAAATTAAGCAAGAAAAAGAATGAAGATTGGGGATACAGTTTAGTAGTATGATTTAGTAGTATAGCACGTCCTTACCATGTGTGAGAACCCAGTCTAATCCTCAGTAATTAAAAATAAAAGGAGTGTACAGGCAATATTTCTTCCATTGGGTATGTTCCGTTGGATAATACTGGTCTAAAAATCTCTTCAGATAATCTAGTTCTGCAAACATAGTAAACACTCAGTCCTTTTTAAACAACATGTTGATTCTATGTGTCTTTCCAATAAGCAAAATACATTTGCAACGTAGGAATATAATGATAAAGTCCTTAGTATCTAAAGAAGTAAAGCTCAACTTCTTGACATAATTTTCACTTGTCAGTAATCTAATTGATCTGTTTCTGTTATACCTTCATCTTTCCCTTCACAAATCTAGCCTTTTCCTGCCATGTTTATTTCAGTCCCTCCCATTCTAGCTTCCCTTTCCTCCTCTCCCTCCAATCATGTGCACTGAGATCCTTGAAACTCTGTATCTGAGCTTCCTTCTCCAAACCATGAGCAGCTACATCCCCCAAAGATGACTTCCTTGGCTTTCCTAGTATTCTGAGCATCACCTAACCAGGTTCTTTCTCTCTTTGCCACACTGTCCTAGCCACGGACTCCTCAAAGCTGAATTCACTGTAAATGCACAGATCTAAATCTCACTCAGAAAGGAGTTCTGTCGGCTGCTCCAGATCTAGCGCCATGTAACTGTTATCACCCTATTCTCCACACTAAGTGAGATCAGCCTTGAACTTGGAGTTGACTGGGTCTGTGTGTGCTGTTCCTGGAGCCAGGATACTGCAGCCTTAAACAGTGCTGTGGCCTTGTACCACCGAGCTGCTGGGTCCCACTCCATCCTAATTTTAGAATTGTCCCCAATCTGATCTCAAACCTAATGATAGTCCAGTTATAGTGTTGACCTTATAAGACTTGGTTTTCCTCTGTCTTCTTCTTGTGCCCATTCCTAAAACTTCACACCCCTTTCCTGTGAACTTTAGCTCCTGTATCTGAAGATCCATTTTCTTCTAAAAAATCTGTCCAGCATTGTCATTCTATTCCCATGATTTGAGGACATCTAAACATTTTCTTGATGCCTGGGCTGAACTGGCAGGGTCATAGGGATCCTGAGCTGATTTTCCACCCTGAGAGTTGTTGAATCCCAGCTGCTGTGTGGAGCATGAAACCCAGCACTGTCCGTGTGAGCAACTCTGTTTCAAGGCAGCAGCACCATTCTGGCTTTGCTTCCAGTAACATCCACACCTCCTTCATAAACCTTAACATACATCTCCGGTGTTTCTAGAGGTTCGAAAGCTGCATGTCTGGTTATTACAAGTGAGTTCATACTCTGAGTTGTTCTTGATGCCCCCACAACATTCTTCAGGTGGTACGTGGTATACGTTGGGAGTTATTAACTGGCTATCAACAATAAAATAATGGAAAAGATGAATGTCACATACTGTTTAGTCTTAGGGTTTATAAGGTCACTGGAAACATGCACACTCATCAGAAAATTGGGCATAATAATACTTAATTTTTACAGGTATTAAGAGGATTAGCTGTAAGCAGTGTGGTACACCCATTGGAATGGGCACAACATCCTCAAAATGTCAATAATATTTTAACCAAGCTTATGTTAGAAGCATTATTCGCTACATTCCAACTAGGATAAAAGCTATTCTAAATTTCCAATAGACTTTATTTTCAGATTGATTTTAGACCCATAGTCTGAATGAAAGGTACATATAGGAAACTTCTTCACCACCAAGAATGTCAGTAATTAGAATTCACTTAACCACAGGTTAGCCATACTTTCATATTTCTGGTTGGCTGGAAATACTTCATAGGAAATTCTCATTCTGGCAATGAGAGGTGCCAATCCAGGTGTGTTCCGTTTTCTCGCTAACCTGTTGAAGAAGGTATGCACTCAATTATTAATATACATGCTGAAAAATAGTTTTAGCAAAATAAAGTTCTGACTCTTATGTCAAAAATTTAACTATGTTGCTTTATTTTTCTGCTACTGCTGTTTTGTGGGTGTTTGTGTGTACACGTGAAGTATGCGTGTGTGTGTAGTTTTGCTCACTCTATGCACATGTAGGTGGAGGCCATAGAATGCTGCAGGTGTCTGCCTCCACGTTCTTACCTCTTAATTACCTCACAGATCAGTGGCCCCGTCTAGATTTCACGTGGATGTTGGGGATGGACCTCAGGGCCTTAGGCTTGTGCAGCATTAATTCTTACCCACTAAGCCATCTCTCTAGCCTACCTGCTGCTGCCTTTTAGAAATTAAAAAATGGTAAAATATTCCAAACCTACTATCTGAATCCTGCAATTTCTTGGTCAATTAGAGGTTCTGAGAATCAGGGGCAAAGGAGATCTTCACTCTTTTTTCAAGAGAGAGAGGGAGAGAAAATGGGGATGCCAGGACCTCTAGCCACTGTAGATGAACTCCAGATGCTCCACCTTGTGCATCTGTCTTTCTACGGATACTTGGGGAATTGAACCAGAATCCTTGGGCATTTCAGGCAAGTGCCTTAACCGCTGAGCCATCTCTCCAACCGAAGATCTTCACTCTCGATGCCATTCATGTAATGTGTGAAAGGTATCAAAAGAGATGGAGCTTCGTGTGAAACTGAGAACCCCATAGTGTTTGCTTTTCAGAGACTGGTTGACTGTATTTAGTGTAATGTCTTCAAAGTTTACCCATATCTGAGCAAGTCATCGTGTCTTTATTCCTGACAACAAACACTTCCTAGCTTCTCAATTCTTCACTAGTTTATCATGGTTTTTTTTATTGTTCTGAGGCTTGAGGGTATGTTACTGCACTGGAACCAGTAAAATTTCTCAGGTTGAATAAATTCAACAAATCAAATATTTGGAAAAGAATCAGAATTCAAATGTCATACAGAAAGAACAAAGGTGTGGTCTGTTTTGTCAGTTACTTAAAGTTTTGCACTAGAAAAATGCCTAGAACACCAGATTCACATTCCTACTTGTTGAGGGAATAAACCTACAGAAGATTTAATAATTGCAATTAAGATAAATTAGATTTCTTTTTAAAATTAATTATGAATTTTACCATATGAACAAATCATGTGTTGGTCATTGGTCATATTGGGTTATACTCTTTTTTAAAAAATATTTTATTTATTTATTTTCAAGCAGAGAGATGAGAGAGAGAGGGAGAGAGAACACCAGGGCCACCACCTTGTGGGTCTGGCTTCTGTGGGTCCTGGGGAATTGAACCCAGGGCCTTAGGCACTGGAGGCAAGTGCCTTAACCACTGAGCCATCTCTCCAGCCCTGGGATATACTCTTCTATCCCCTCTCTCTGACCCTTATTCCGCTGAGGGTCCTCCACAGCGGGTTAATTGGTGTCCCATGTTAGGGCATGACTCCATCAGTAGTCTCGGGCGGGAGGGGGAGAAGCAATGCCTCAGGACACTTCTTCCCCTCCCGTGGCTCCTACAATCCCCACGCCCTCTTCTGCAACATCCTGAGCCTCAGTGACTTTAATGTTATGCTTCTGCAACCTCTGGATTTCTGCTTTGATGGGTTTTGAGTGTCCTCAGCTCCTCGGTGTCTAATGCTATCTCAAACTAGATTTCTTAACGGCTCATCACTCCTTTGCCATTCTCTCCCAGGAGACTGATGTCACTCAATTTTAATGTGAATGATCGGAGCCACCGACCAGTTTGACTTCCAGACCCCGAAGGCTGTAGGTGCCTCCGAGATGGTGCCAACGGGGAATGGAAGGAAAGTCTGCTCCGAATGAAGAAAGCAAGGCAACTCTTCCACAACAGTTTTCCTTGGGTTAGTCCTAAAGTAGGAGGGCCAAGAAGAAGAATTAGGCAAAGTGCTCAGATTTTCTTCTGTCAGGAGGGCTGGTAGGAGCAGTCATAATGGCTCTCAGAGGCAGTATTGATCTTGTGTCTTCCTGTAATTAACACCTCACTACCTATGTTAAGGTGGATCCTGTTTCAGTGCACAATTATGTATTATTTACTTTAATCCACATCTGTATGAATGTATCATAGGGATTTCCCACAATGTGTTTTAATTATTTATCATGGTTGAAGATATAAAAGGCAATGAGCAAATTGAAAAATGTTCTTGAAGTTAAGCTTGTGATTTTGTCAGCTCAAGAATGGACAGAAAGCATGGAAAATACGTAGTGAATGTGGAACACTCCGGAAACCAGCCAGTGAGTATTGTCGCTTCATTTTGATTCTTTTCATAGAGTTTCATTTTCAGCATTAAAATTAAGTTAATCTCATTGCTGTTATGTAGTCACAGACTTAATTTTTTATTCTCTGAAAGAATCTAATTGCATATTGTACATACTTATATCTACAAAGAAGTAGGAATGTTTCTTTGACTATATGATATATGAGTAAGTCCATTTAACTTTCTATATTCATTAACATGTGAACATAAAGCTTCAATTAATTTGTTATTTTTTACAATTTGATGCTCAGAGTTTTGTGTATGATCTCTAGATGTGTCAGAACCAAAAATTCTAAAAATTCTGAAAACCTAATATTAATATTAGAAATTATCTTTAGACATGAGAACAAAATCCTCTAAATATACCTGCCTCATGTAAAGATATCATCGTCTTTCTTATACCAAGAACTAAGCCATTACTGTAAAGTCTTTACAAGTGCTTCCATGTATGTTTGTATCCAATGAAATAATCTTTGGCATCAAAACAAAGGAAGGGCATGTTTCGGAAGTTGAAATGGTAAGTTAAGATTTACTGCCTGAAGAATAACTGAAAAGTGTGTGTGAGGAAAACATTTGCCAGGGTCACAAGGAGCTGTGACAATCAAGCTGCATTCATCACTTCTCAGTTAAGCCAGAGACGAAAGCCCTGCTTTTTGAGAATTTTTCTGTGAGTTGAGTAAAAGAACCCTGTGGTGGACTCCTCATTTACCAAAAGAGGGACTATTTCAAAAGACCCTGCTGAGAAGGTTCTCATTGTCACTTCTAAATGACCCTCCATATTTAGGTCTTCAAGATATCCAAATACTCAGATGGAAACAAATACTTCTTAGCTAGGTGTTCATCATCTCCATGTATCTAGATGACAGCAGATAAATATGTGTATTATTTCAACATAAGGAGTATTTGTATGACTAGCTGTTTGCTCAGTTTATTATAGATACGAATCATAGTTGTAAAAATATTTTTCTCTTTAGACCAAATTCAGTAATGTAATTTAAAAATGACTTGAAGGTTCTAAACAAAAGAGAAAGTAAATTTTGGTGTGTTATTTTCCTGTTAGGGACACATGAGATCATAAGTCAGTCCTTATAAAGGTGGGGAGGGCCTGCAGAATATTCCCTGGTAAGTGCAGCTAATGTACTTTTGGTTGCCTTCAGCTGTTACTAGATAATGCCAACTACTGGACTGAATTGTATTCACATTTTCCACCTATTGCAAATTTATAGAGACTCCACCTATACTCAGAGCAAGAGCAACTTACTTCAGTAAAATGATCACCCAGGCTGAAAAATCACTGCAAAGTTGGGTCCAGATCACAGATTTGTCTCCCTACCATAGCTTCACCCATCGTTATTTTCTTTGAAAGGGCTAGCATTCCAACGAGGCCAGAAAATTCTGGAAAACTAACCTAGTGAATTTTACTTTGCTCACAAAGTATATGAACATGTCCAACTTCATCAGCCACAGCCACATTGAATATAATTAATGCATTGATAGCAATAGCACTTAGTAAAATAAGCATAAATTTCTATAGCTAACACTTCTATATATTCTATATTCTAAATTTCTATAGCAGACACTTTTCACATATGCCTAGTAAGAGGTGAGATTTTGCTTAATATTTTTCATTAAACATACAGTTATCACTTTAAAAAATTGATACATTGTATTAGGAAAGATTATGTTGGTATCTCTATTTCTCTCCTTCCTGTCCCCAATCCGCTGGGTATCTTCCTTGGTTGGCATATTGGATCAATCCATGGGGTAGGTTATGGATATAGCTATCATTTTTATCATTTTTATTACTTTCAAGTAATATAAAATATTTAATGTATGCTACTATTTTTACCCAGAATTCTATTTGACCTATATTCAATGAAAATTGTACTATTTACAATTCTAATAATAGTTCTTAATGGATCAATGACAACATATAATTCTAATATGATGTTTTGTTAGTTTGCAATTTGGAAGTTTTAATGGAACTCATTGGTATGTTGACCATTACTTCTATAGCTATTTAGCAATGGTCTATTAAACTGGCATTATAATGATAACTACTACTAGTACTAGCAGTAGTAATAAAGTCACCAAAGTTACTATTACTAATAATGATAGCTCACACTTGGGAATGCACACTATGCCATACACTACCTTAAACACATATTTATTAATCATCTCAGTAAATCTTCAAGCACCTAATCTTTTGAATAAGAGTGAAGAGTTGGCAAAGATACCTTGAGTCCTGGTGATAAAGTAAACATTATTTCCTATGAGGTGAAGAGCCCTAAATAATTCATACATATATGTATCCATATATATCATATACACATATGCATAATATGATATTGCATATATGTGTATTTATGTAGTTTTATTTTGACTCAGGATCTTACTCTATCGTCCTGGGTATCCTCAAATTCACTGAGATCCTCCAGCCTCTGCCTTCCAAGTGCTGGGATTTTATAGCCTTGAGCCATCACAATGACATTTCTGGAGGACTTCTGACATGTAACAAAGCTTGCTGAGCATCACTCTATTCTCGTTCACTTTCTCTTTTCCTCCCTCAATCCATACTTAAAAAATATCTCTCTCCCCAAATTTTGTCCCACTAAACTCCTTGCCTCTCCTTTCTTCTCAAACATTTTGATAATTATTATAGTTATTTGTAAATTATACACAGGTCTTTTTTGCCTTCTTATTAGGAAAAGTTCCTTGGGAGTTGATATTTTGTTGTTTTGAAGAGCAAAGGGAATGTAGGTCACAGACAAGACAATCCCAAATTCTCTTGCCTAGAGCATGGTGTAAATTGTGTGAAGAGTTGCTTTGGGAATTTTTCACGAGTACAATATAGTATAACAATGCTCCACATTGTGCCTTAGCTTGGTATGTCATAATAGTGCGCTATCTGTCGTGTAGGTGGTGGAAAGGCCAGTGGCCTTAGTGTTGCGAGGTCTAAGCTCCAGTGAGTGCTACTATGTAGGGATGAAAAATCAGTTCTTTTTGCTTCAGTATTCCCAAAAGTACCTGTACAGGTTATATCTGATCAGCTGTGAGAATTTTTCCAGTTCTTTCATTCCAGTCCTCATGGAAGGGCATATTCCTACAACCACTGCAATATGAAGAATGCATACATTCTTCAGTTGGAGCCCTGGAAACTTATAATAGTTAACTTAAATGTAGGAAATAATAACTTAATTAGACTTCTGTTCTCAGAGAATAAGAGGAAATTTACTCTTTTTAAAAGCTCCACTGCATTTTTTTTCCCACAGAAGAATGCCAGGTTTAGAACTGAAACTAGGAATTCCTGCTAACTTATGTTTAATCTCTGTAGCCAGGCATGGGTACAAATGACCACGAAGCTCACAGTTCTACATCCTGGTGTCCACCAACAAATGACATAGCCTGTGATGTCCCCTCCAACTTTCCTGGGGTTTGGGTAAGCCCAGGAATCCTTGCACATTCAGAATGCCAACACCCAGAATCATGCAACACCCAGGTAATGTCTGTTGCAGTGGCTTTTTCTCCACTTGGGAGGGGTACTCACTTGGTTCTGTTCTTTCCTAGGAAATGTAGTCAGTTGTCCGCTTTCACTTAACCTTTCTCTGCTTTCAGTATCATTGTGTTACTGTGAGGTATTTAATGGGAAGAATATGACTAGATAGTCTGCTTCCAGAGAACTAATGATCTAGTCTATTATGTAAATATTACTATAGACAGAAAACAAATGAAAATCAAAGGAAAAACACAAAGGAAAGGTTCGAATGCACAGTTGGGGAGTGGACTAAGGATCAAACATGTTATTGTTCAATTCATTAGTTAGGTTTAGGTTTTGGTAGAAAAACTGTCATAGTTAATCTTTTATAGGTCCTATTCCATTGGTGAGTCTTCATTTTCTTACACAGCTTCTGATGCTGGATGTGATAATTCAGTTAGCTTTCTGGGCCTCTGGTGCATGTGATGCTGGCTTAGAAGCCTTGTTTTATTTTTATTTTCTGAGGGAGGGCTTCACTATGTAGTCTCAGGGTGGCCTCGAACTCATGGCAATCCTCTTGCTTCTGCCCCTGGAGTGCTGGGATTAAAGGTGTGTGTCAGTCACTACGCCCGCTAATAGAAGCCCGTTTTTAAAAGTATCTTTATTACGGATAAATATATCCATTGTACAAGCTGTTTATTTTTAAATACCTTTTATTGATAGCTTCCATAATCATAATTCAAAGCCATCATGATTCCCTCCCTCCCCTCCCCATATCTCTTTCCCCTCTCAATTAGTCTATGATTTGTTTGGGGGTCATCATCACCTTCCATTATGTGTAGTCATTATCAGGCACTGAGAAGTCATGAATATCAAGACCACTTGTGTCTGGAAGTTTGCATTTAAGCAGTACTACCCTTCAAGTCATAGGGATGACTGAATCCCCCTACCTACAGCGCCAGAAACCCTGGGGGTGAGCCCCTACAGCAATGGTTGTATAACCTACTCAAAGGCATCAGATGTGCAACCCGTGTAGACAAGGACTGATCTAGGCCCATTCCATCACTGACCATTTAGGAAACATACGGCTAAGGAAAATGGAGAGATGTGCCAGAATTCACATGGCCTTTGCCAGAAGGATCCAAAACATGAGAAGCGCTGGGTTATTTGCAATACGGTAGCAGTCTAGTCTCCAGCCAGATGCACATAGGCCTTATTGTCTCTTCTTGTTCTTAAATCTATTACCACAGTCAAGGTAAAGAAGATGCTCTTCATCTAGGCTATCTGGGTACTTGTGGCCCCTTTGTTGCTGGCCCTCTTCTTGCTCCTGCGATTCTAGGGCCACCACCCTTTCCATAAAAATCTAACTTTCCAACAAATACTGTGGTCTATATTTTGGGTTAAGTCCTTCTTGATCTGCCTTGAAACTGTGAGTTTCACACTCTACTCTTTGAGAGTCTTGCTCTCACTTAAGTTATCATAAAAGTTTAGACTCCAAACTCTTATTCCTAATGCCAATATTGTATTGCACCCCCAAAAAGACAGTTATAGCAATTCTATATGTGTTATTTATAATCTTCCCATTAATAATTTGCAATAGATATTTTTATTCTTGTATTTCAAGCCAAGGAAAATTGAGGATCAGAGAACAAAGACAAGGGACTTTTTAAAGATTTCATAGTTTTGACATTTAAATATGTCTCCATTTCAAAGACTATATAATTTTATTATTCCACATTTCCAGAGAATAGTCATAACAAGTATTTGTGAGAGACTTTATAATAAACAACCCAGCTTAGTTTTGTTAACCCTATAAGTTAAAGCTACTTATATCACTAACTCATAAGCGATAAGATGGGATTCAAAGAAGTTAAGCTAATGTATATTCAGAGCATAAAATCCCACATTTCAAGTTTGTTATAGGCCATGCAGGCAAATTATTTAATTATAAAGACAATGAAACAACAAGCAGGGCCTTGCTTTACCTTGGTAAAATGTTTATCACTTTTAGGAAGCTCTTTTCGTTGTGCAGTTTCAAGGAAGGAAGTAATGACAGTTATTTTTTTTTGGTCCTTCTAACATTAGGCCCCAGATAACCACCTAGATACTAAAGCATAGAAAGTGACCAAAGGTTATTATCAAAAGTTAACCTATTACCTGACAGCATTTCTTAATGAATTGGATATTCTAAGAATGATTACGAAAGCCCTCACAATGTATCATTCCTCTCCTGATAATATCATCACTGACAAATGTTTAAGGTGAAAGTGGACACAATAGCACATTGAAGGTTTTTTTTTTATTGTCCATAATGAGTTACAATATTTAGTGGGCAAACAATGAGTTGTTATCCCCAATTCCCCACTGCCCTCCCCTCCCCACTCTGCTGGATCACCTCCCCATGGGTCGTCTGGATCAGTCCTTGTGACAGGGGACCATGGATAGCCTAGTATTCAGCCAGGTTCTCCTGGCTATGCCTCTGGATAATCTCCCCCACATTGAAGGTTTTACTACTTGGTATTATGGATGGTGGGTAGAGTTCTAGACTGACAAAACTATTTTACAAGGAGCCATGCTATAGTGAGGAAACTGAGCATGGCCAAAGTGATCTGAGGACCCTTTTCAAGGCCAAGGTAGAAATGATGAAAACTTGGACTAGAGAGGTGTATCAGAAGATACGGACAGAAATGAACAATATTAGAAAACAGCAGATCAAGGCAAAAAGTCTTGGTAATGAGTTGAAACTCTATGGATGAGGCCTGCACTTTAAGCCTAAACTTCAAATATCTAGTGATTTCTCTAATGTTAATGCAACAAGTTATGAGTATTACAAAAATGATAGTAAATAGCATTATTTGCTTTTACTCCTTTTATGTTAATTTTAATTTCCATTTTTCATAGGTGAAGGAAAATAGTTGTGGTGATTGGTCTCTGTGGAAAGTCTTTCTGGCTTGTCTCTTAGCCTGTGTGCTAACAACAGCAATTGGAGTCCTCATTCTGAGCCTAGTGAATAATAGAAATAATCCCTCCATTGTTATCCAGCTGCCCTCAAACAATGGAGAGCCTACAGTTGTACCTGGAACAGCCTCTACTACTTCTCAAACTACAGAAACCTCTGCGTCAACAGGCTCTACAAGCACTGTATCCTCCACAATCATCACGTCATCTCAACCGGAAACCACAACAGTCAGAAGTACAGCGACTTCAAGCCAGACTACCTCTGCAACCTCCACTCCAACGACAACCACATCAGCCACGACCATCACGTCAACTCAACCCATGACCACAACAGTCACAACTTCCACTGAACCAGCAAGTACAACCGCTTCAAGCCAGACTACAACCTCCACTCCAACGACAACCACATCAGCCACGACCATCACGTCAACTCAACCCATAACCACAACAGTCACAACTTCCAC
>PVHP010042045.1:0-15147 GCA_004024765.1 Zapus hudsonius
GTCACCTCGGGGAGAGGTGGTTCAGAGTTCACTTCAGACAGTGCAGAGGCTCTGCTGGCGAGCCAATCAGAGAAGAGTGAATGAATGAAGGCCGGAAGGAAGGAATTAGTACAGGAAACATAGTTGGGTGGATAAATGGACAGGTGAGAGAGAAGGAATGAGAAGTTTGGTGAGATCATCAATGACTGAGTGAAAAAGTTACAGGACGTTTGAATGGATGATGGGGAAGAAGATTAATGAATGAGGATCCCGTGAACACATGAAAGAATGGGTGAGGAACGGATGAACGAATGAGGGAAGGGGTGAATGAATGAAAGGATGAGGGAATGAATGAATGGATGGATGCAGGAGTGTATGAATGAAGAACCAATGAGGGGATGTAAGGACGGATGAACGAATGAGTGGAGGAATGAATGAAGGTATGAATGAATGTATTAACGAATGAGGGAATGAATGAGTGAACGAATTAAGGAATGGACGAATGGATGAATATTCATTCAGGATATTTGATGTGGACGGACGTGGGGGAGGATGCGTGACCACAAGGTGGGCTCAAAGGGCAGGTGAGGGGCGCATGCGTGCACAGGTGGCAGGAGGAATGGTGATGACTGACAGGCTGGCCGCAGTGGGCCGGGCGGATGCAGCCTGGACATGCAGCCTCGCGGAGCATGCCGGGAGCGGGAGGTAAGCGGGGACAGGTGAGGGTCCCTCTACCTGGACACCTGCTCTGGCTCAGCAGGAGCAGCGCCGCCCTGGCCAGCGCTCTGTCCATGAGCAGCAGTCCTGGGGGCGAGGCCTGGAGGGGCGTGGCTGCCGGCGAGGTGGGCGGGGCGGAGAGCTGCGGGTGTGACGGGTGGGCGGGGCTTGTTGTCCGCCGTTTGGTGGGCGTGGCCAGCACGGTCCTGGGCCGCGGTGGGCGGGGCTCCCGCTGCTCCTTCCTCAGCTCTTCTGGACGACATGAAGCAGCTGTGCCTGTGCGCAGCCGCCTCCTTCTCGGTAGGGCTCGCGGGGTCTCAGCTCTGTCCTTCCCCTGCCTTCCTGTAGTCCTCCCTGTGGCCCTCCCTCAGTCCTCCCTGTGGCCCTCCCTCAGTCCTCCCTGCGGTCCTCTCTCTGGCCTGCCCCACCCCGCAGCCCCAGGAGAGATGCTCGCAGGGTCGGGGCCCTGTGGACACATGGACATTGTCTGCACCAGGAAGCAGAGGACATTCCTGGGACACTGGACCCAGCCTCAGAGAGCACCAGGGAGGACAGATGCGGGAGGAGGCGGAGAGGGACACGTACAGGGAGCTCCCAGGGCCCGGGGCGGTGAGTCAAGCTGTCATCCAGCCCCGGGATGGTGGAGGCAGGAGTTCAAGCCACCCTGATACTACATAGAGAATTCCAGGTCAGCCTGAGCTGTCTAAATCAATCATTAAGCAAAAAGGCTTGAGGCCTGGGGCTGGGGCTCAGTAGGTCCAGCACTCACCTAGCAGGCAGGAAGCCCCGGGTTCCACCCTCAGCACCGCATAAACCAGGAACACTGGTGCTCACCTGCCATTCTGCACTAAGGAGGGATAAGCAGAGGATCAGGAGTTACACGCCCAACCTTGGTTACATACCAAGGTCAAGACCAGCTTGGGTTTCAAGAGAGAAACCCTGTCTCAAAAAAGGACAAGAAAAGCTAGGCGTGGTGGCTCACACCTTTAATCCCAGCACTGGGGAGGCAGAGGCAGGAGGATCGCTGGGAGTTCGAGGCCACCCTGAGACTATGTAGTGAATTCCAGGTCAGCCTGGACTAGAGCGAGACCCTACCTCAAACCAGAAAAAAAGAAAGAAAGAAGAGAAGAGAAGAAAAGAAAGAAAAGAAACAAACCTAGAGAAAATATGACTTGCAAGGTGGCTTTGGACATGGAATAGGGACAAGGTTTTGGAAGATGGATGTTTATTGGTTTGGGTTTAGGGTGGGACAGCGGCTCTGGTGGGCCCAGGGGTGAAGACAGGGGAGACACTGTCTCAGTCCCCTGGCCCAGGACCACCTTCCCCTGCAGCTCCGGCTCAGCCCCACCGACCTGGGCTCCTGCCCGCCCTGCGGTCCCTGCCCCATCCCGAAGCCTGCGGCCAGAGGCAGGCGTCAGGCAAGTGCCCAGGGGCGGGTGGGTGCGAGCCTGGAGCACCCACTCCTCTGGTGGGGAGCGGGAGTGGGAAGGGGACAGTGGTCTACCCAGCTCCACACACCACTGGGTGTCGCCCACAGGGCCAAGATTGGGGCAAAAGTGACCAGAGGCTCCTGCAGGCCGTGGAGAACGACGACGTGGCCCGCGTGGCCACCCTCATCGCTCACAAGGGGCTGGTGCCCACCAAACTGGACCCCGAGGGCAAGTCGGCGTGAGTGCCCAAGCCCTTGGGGCTGAGGCGGCTGGGAGATGCTGAGCTGAGGCTCACCCTGATTTCTGACTTGTAGGTTTCACCTGGCGGCCATGAGGGGTGCAGCGGGCTGTCTGGAGGCCATGTTGGCTCAAGGCGCCAATGTCATGAGCATGGACGGAGCAGGTACTTCCAGCAGGGTCCCCGCGTGGCACGGAGCTTTGAGCAGATGTCCAGCCAGCAGGCCACAGGCCCCGCATCAGATCGCAGTGTCAGGAGTGGGTACAGCACCCACCTAGCATGATGGAAGCTCTGGGTTCCATCCCCGGCACCCATAAACCAGGCTTGGTGGCACTCACCTGTCATCCCAGAACTCGGGAGACCAAGGAATTCAAGGTCATCCCCAGCTACATAGCTAGTTCAAGGCCAGCCTGGGCTGTGGGCCACTGTGACTCATAAGAATGAAAAAAGAAGCCGGGAGTGCGGGAGGCAGAGGTAGGAGGATCGCCATGAGTTCAAGGTCACCCTGAGACTACATAGTGAATTCCAGGTCAGCCTGGGCTAGAGCGAGACCCTACCTCGAAAAACGAAAACCCAAAAAAAAAAAAAAAAAAAGAATGAAAAAAAGACAAATTGAGGGACAAAGGAGTTTGGGGCGCAGGTATGTGTGGAGCAGAAATGGGATGGGCCCCCACGTTCCTGGCCACCGAGTTCCCAGGTTTGCAGCAGTAGCTGGTGTTTGGGGGCCCTGGAACCTCGGGCTTTGGGGGAGCAACTGGGAACTCTGGGAGCTGCCAGCACACCTGGAAACCTTCACCATGTCTTGCAGGTTACAGCGCCTTGCACCTGGCCGCCAAGTATGGACACCCTCAGTGCCTGAAGCAACTCCTGCAGGTCCTGAGTCCTCACCACTGAGCCAGGCCCACACAGCCTGTCCCTGGTCACTAAGTGCCAGGAGAGCAGAGTCAGTAGGGGGATAGGAGAAGGGGTCCCCACAGAAAGCCAAAGAGCCCAAAATATTTCATAATACAAAGGGGGGAGGGGGACCCTGAGGAATCTGGTGACCAGGAGAGAGGGCTGCTTCACAGGGCCATTGCTCCTTCCAGGCTGCCTGTGTGGTCGACGTCGAGGACAGCAGTGGGTGGACGGCCCTTCACCACGCAGGTGGGTGCAGCCCAGCCCTGCCCGCCATGGCTCAGAGGGTGCCAGGCCAGGGGTGCGCCCCCTACCTGGGGAAGCCTGGGGCTTCTCTTCTCCCTGCTTCCCTGTTTCTCCTTCCTTTCTTCTCTCCTCTTTAAAAAATATTTTTTATTTATTTAAGAGGGAGAACGACGGCACCAGGGTCTCTTGCCATAGCAAATGAACTTCCGGTGCGCAGGCACTCTGGCTTTACAAGGGTGGAGGAGGGCAGGACCTGGCCAGCGGGCTCTGCAAGCAATGCTTTAACCACAGAACCAGAACCCCTTTCTCTTCTTTTCCATCTTTACACTTGGAGAGTAGAAATGGGACCATGGAGCTTTCGGCAGGACAAAGGAGACTACTGCAGACCACGCCCCCAGCCCTCCCTGTGGGCTCTGGGCTGTCACTCTACCTCTGGCCTTGGACTCCTGGCGATCCTCCTATCTCCTCCTCCTGAGCATTCTGCTTAAGGGTGTGGTTGAACCCCAGGGCACCTCAGGGAACCCACCACATCCAGGCTCTCTTCCTGAGGCATCATGGGAAGGACACACACCTGAGCCAGACTCTAGCCCTTAGTAGGCCTGAGCTGGCCCTCTGGCCAGGAGGAGAACAGTCAGGTCCTGTGGGGAGGCCATGGGCTTTCCTTTTGCTGATGTCACTGCACTCTTCGCTCTGGTTGAAGTGTGCTGCCACCTGCTGGTCGCTGTGACCCTGCACGGGCTGTAGGCTGGTTGTTTTTGAAGGTAAGGTTTCGCTCGAGCCCAGGCTGACCTGGAACTCACTCTATAGCCCAGACTGGCCTCAGCCATTCTCTTGCCTCTGCCTCCAGAGGGCTGGGATTAAAGACGTGCCCACCACGCCCTGCTTATCATAGGAACTGGGACTGAACAGTGAGTCTTTGTGGTTGATCAGAGCCCAGCAGGCTGGGATTTGCACCTCCATTCTGGCCCTGTCCCCGGAAGTCCTGGGTGGGAACTGGGGAGACTGTTGTAAGGAGCTGTTTGCTTTGCAAACATGAGCACTGGAGTCTGATCCCCAGTCAACATTTTAATTTTTTTATTTTTAAAAAATATTTTATTTATTCATTTTTAAGCAGAGATACAGAGAGAGAGAGAGAGAGAGAGAGAGAGAGCGCTCCAGGGCCTCCACCTTGTAGGTCTGGCTTATGTGGGTACTGGGGAACTGAACTCAGGGCCTTAGGCACTGGAGGCAAGTGCCTTAACCATTAAGCCATCTCTCCAGCCCCAGAGTCAACATTTAAAAAAAAATGTTTATTTTGCTGGACCGCTGTGAGTTCAAGGCCAGCCTGAGATTACATCGGGAGTTCCAGGTCAGCCTGGGCTAGAGCAAGACCCTACCTGGAAAAAAAAAACTTATTTTAATTGCAAGCAGAGAGAGAAGAGAGGCAGAGAGAATGGGCATTCCAGGGCCTCCAGCCACTGCAAACGAACTCCAGATGCATGTACCACTTTGTACATGTGGCTTTACTTGTGTACTGGGGAATTGACCCTGAGCCGTTAGGCTTTGCAAGCAAGTGCCTTAACCACTGAGCCATCTCTCCAACCCAGAGTCCACTTTTTTTTTTAAATCCAGGTGAGCCCAGATCACTGTTCGAGGCCACACTGAGTCAGCCTGGGCTACAGAACAACCCTACCTCAAAAAAACAGAAACACACAGAAATCACAGACAGGCTCTCTCTCTCTCAGCTGCAGGTGGCTGTCTTTCCTGCTCAGAGATGCTTTGCTCCTTCAAGGCGCACCTCAACCCCAGAGACCGGGTGAGCTCCTGGGGTCTTTAGGGGAAGACCATCTGAGGCCTTGGCATAGTGTGAAAAGGTGTGGGGTGCACACAGGGTAGCCTGGGGTCCTCACCTCCCAGGATCAGAGTCTCGTGCCCCCTCCCCACAGTCGGGGGCCACGCCCCTCATCATCGCAGCGCAGATGTGCCACACCGACCTGTGTCGCCTGCTGCTGCAGCAGGGGGCCGCCGCCAATGACCAGGACCTTCGAGGCAGGTGAGAAGTTCCAGACCTGCTGCCACCCCGAGCAGGTGTCAACGCTCCTCTGCTCCTCCTGCCCTGAGCTACACCCTTCCCTGACAGGACAGCCTTGATGCTGGCCTGTGAGGGGGGCAGCCCCGAAACCGTGGAAGTCTTACTACAAGGTGGAGCCCAGCCCAGCATCAAGGACACACTGGGCCAGGACGCAACTCACTATGGCGTGTTGGCGGGGGACAAGCTCATCCTTCAACTTCTACAAGAGGCATCCCAGCGGCCCTCCCCACCCAGCGGTATGCAGTCCCCCATCTCCTTGGCAGTTTCCAGTCAACCCCTACCTGCTGAGTCATGGGAAGGAGAGTTTCAAGGTACCCCTACCTGCTGAGTGGTAGAAGGGATAGTTTCAAGGTATCCCTATCTGCTGAGTAGTGGGAGGTTTCCTGCTGCCCCTGCTCCAGACAGCATCATGGAGCCCCAGAGGACCCGTAGTGGTCTGGTGCCCACCTGGATTTCCCGGGTCATTCTTAGACTTTGGACTTAGTTTTTCGCAAGTGGCTCACCCTGCGCCCTGGAATTCCCACTGCTGCCTTTTCAGGTCTCCTCATGGCAGACATGGGCGCACACCTTGAACTCAGCACACAGGAGGCTGAGGCAGGGGGATTTGAGTTGGAGGCCAGTATGTACTACAGAACGGCACACTCGTCAAATAAAAATCCCCTTAGAGCCTGGTGTGGTGGGCATGATGGGCACGCCTTTAATCCCAGCAGCACTCAGGAGACAGAGGCAGGAGAATGGCTGTGAGTTCGAGGCCAGCCTGGGCTAGAGCGAGATCCTACCTCAGAATAAACAAGTCCACCTGACAGCCCTAATTCCTGAGGACTTGGGGGATGGCACCCAAGCCCTCCTAGAGCTGGGCCTGGAGTCCCTCATGTCTCTCCTCTCTCCCCTCCTGCACAGAGGATGGCTCTGGAGAGGCCTCATCTCAGGTATGACCAGTCCTTCCCTGTGCACACACTCCCCTTCCCTCCCCCGTGCTCTGAGAGAAGGACTCCAGACCTAAGGTTTAACCCTTAAAGTATTTGGAGCAAGGTGTTGTGCGCAGGCCTTTAATACCCGCACTCGGGAGGCACAGGCAGGAGGATGGCTGTGAGTTCCAGGCCAGCCTGAGATACATAGTGAACTCTAGGTCAGCCTGGGCCAGAGCGAGACCCTACCTCCAATAAACCGAACACAAAAACAAAACTGCAGCCGGGCATGGTGGCGCACACCTTTAATCCCAGCACTCAGGAGGCAGAGGTAGGAGGATTACCATGAGTTCAAGGTTCTGAGACTACAGAGTGAATTCCAGGTTAGCCTGGGCTAGAGTGAGACCCTACCTCAAAAAAAAAAAAACCAAAAAAAAAAAACCTGAAAATTCAAACAATAGGAAAGAATGTAACCGGCAGGCTACGCTGCCCCCAAGGGGCAGCCAAGTGTGCACCTAAGGGAGTCCCAGGGGTGGGGCTGGGGTGCCTAGCAAGGGGAAGGCAGGCTCGGAGGGTGAAGTCAGGAAGTAAAACAAAGAGCTGGGCTTATTGAGATCCGTGAGCTGACTGGACTCCGGCCCGTCCGCCCTCTGCCCCTCAGAACTCAGGGTCCAGTCATGAAAAGCGAGGGGCCCCCAAGAAGCGGAAGGCACCCCCACCTCCTGCTGACATCCCTGTCCTGGTGAGAGATGGGGAGGGATGGGTGGCCCGGGTGGGGGAGATGGGGCTCTGTCTGGGGCCTGACCTAAGCCGGGGGCTCGGTGCCCCGAGGGACAGGATGACCAGGAGGCCTACGAAGAGATCGTTCGCCTCCGGCAGGAGAGAGGCCGGATGCTGCAAAAGATCCGCGGCCTGGAACAGTGCACGGAACAGAGGAAGCTGGAGGTTAGGAGTCTGCAGGGAGCCGGCCACGGTGGGGGGCTTTGCAAGGAGGACCCCACCACCGCAGGACCTTAGAATGTGCGGATTCCTGGCTGTCCCAGGGTTCCCTCCCTCAGGTCCCTTTCTGCCAAGAATCCCTGTTAGACCCCACACACACACTTTATCGAGAACTGTGCTCCCCCTTCTCAGGGTCCTGTTTCCATCCATAGCGTTCATGGTGGGTAGGCCTGGGTGACTGTCTCCTGCAGAGCTGGCGGCAGAGAAATGTTTTCTTGAATGAATGTGGAGTGAGCAAACGAACGAATGAATGAATCAGTGGCAGAGCGGGGGAATCTAGGGGAGCTTGTGGACGAGGACAGAGCTTGGTATGCAGCAGGCACTCCGTAATTGCACGCAAGAGCCCCCCCCCCCAGGCTCCTCCAGCAGGGGCCCCGGGTCCATGCAGCTGTCCCTGTCCCCGCAGCCCCTGGAGGCCGAGGCCAGCTCGGTGCACAGCCTGGAGAGACAGGTGGGCGCGGGGAAAGGGGAAGGGGGGAGGGGAAGGGGAAGGGGTCCGGGCTCCCCAGGCGGCTGAGCCCGTCGCCGGCCCTGCTGCAGGTGCAGGAGCTGCAGCAGCTGCTGGCGGAGAAGCAGGAGGAGAAGGAGAGCCTGGGCCGCGAGGTGGAGAGCCTGCAGAGCCGCCTGTCGCTGCTGGAGGTGGGCTGGGGGCGGGGCCAGAGCAAGGGGCGGAGCCAAAGTGGGCGAGGCTGGTTGAGGAGCTTGGTCACCAAAGCAGTGGGTGGGGCCACATGGGCGGGATTAGTTTAAAGAGAAGGGGCGGGGCCAGTGTGCCTTGGGCGGGACCTGGTTCCCAGGGCGGGGCCAGAGTCCAGCTGGAGAGGGGCGAGGGGCGACCAGGGAGCCTCCATCAGGGGCAGGGGCGACCACTGTCAGAGTGGGTGGAGCCAAGGACAGGGTGGAGGTGCTTGGAGGGCGATGACATTCACACTAAAACCCCACTCACACACACACACACACACACACACACACACAAACACACACACACCTACAAGTGCACACATAGCCTTGAAGCGCCTGTTTCAGTGACAGCAGCCACACTGGTACACACTTCCTCATCCACACTCAAAACCTAAGCAGGAAGGGAGAAAAGGATGAGGCCACAGCAGCCGGAATTCAAGGTCATCCGTGGATACAGAGTGAGTTTGAGGCCGGCCAATCCAGTCTAAAAGACAAACCCACCACCAGGAGCTGGGCACAGTGTCACACAATTGTAATCTCAACGTGAGAGGCTGAGGCAGGAGGATTGCCACAAATTCAATACTCTCCTGGGCTACATTATAACTTCCGGGCCAGCCTGAGCTATGGTGTCTCACAACACCATAAACAACACACAGGAAGCCAGGCCTGAGGTTGTGTCTCGGTAGCGGTGTGTGCAAAGGCCCTGGGTTCATCCCCAGCACACACAGGGGTACAGGGCACTGTAGACTCAGTAAACACAGGGGTCATGGGGCTCCTTGGGAGCTTGGGTGCCAGGGGGTGTGACCCCACACTGGACTCTGTACCCCATCTTCAGAATGAGCGGGAAAACACCAGCTACGACGTGGCCACCCTGCAGGATGAAGAAGGCGAGCTGACGGAGTTCCCAGGTGGGGCTTGTCCTGGCCCTCCACCCCGGCCATCCCCAGGACTCAGGAGCTAGGACTTGGGCCTCACTGGGGCATAGAGGGAGTGGGACCCCAGTGCTGGTCTGTTCCCCATCCCTGTCCCCCACTACCTACCTGACTCTGGTCCCCACCTGCCAGGGGCTGAGGCTCTACTGTCCAAGCGGCTGAGCCTGTCTGTCCAGGACCTCGTGGCTTCCCTGCAGGAGCAGGTGGCTCAACTCACCAGGCAGAACCAGGAGCTCGTGGAGAAGGTCCAGGTGGGGAAACTGAGGCAGCAGACAAGCTGAGCTGCTGCTGGGGTTGGAGCGGGCAGGAGGGTGGTGACTGAGCTGACAATCCCCCCTCCCCAGCTTCTGGAGGAGTTCGAGAAAGACGAGGTGCAGGTGGAAGCCAGCAGCTTGCCCGAGGTGGTTCCTCTTCTCCTCTATGAGTCTCTCTGTGCCGAGCTGGAACAGCTCCGCCGGCAGCACAGGGAGGCCTCGAACCTCGCCCAAGGAGAGCGGGCAGCCCATGGGGACAGCGAGGACCAGGGGGCCAGGACCACCCACAATGGCCTGAGCAGCCCACAACTCAATGGCACTGTGGTTCCTAATGGAGCTGAGACCACAGAAGAAGTCGTGGAAACCATGGCAGCCAGGCTGTCAGATGTGGTACCCGTGGGAGCAGAGGCCACAGAAACAGAACACCCCGATGTGGAGACCACAGGAAAAGAGGCCTTGGCAGTGGAGACCTTGGAGACAAAAGTCCTGGTACCTGAGGTCCTAGAAGGAAATTCTGGGGAGGGAGGTGATGCTGAAGTCCAGGCGGTGGGAGCCACAGCCACGGGAGCAGATGATGTTCCAGGAATGGCGGCCAGGGGAGAGGGCACCCCAGAAACAGGCCTCACAAAGAGCATGGAGAAGTCTGAGCCTGAGGCTGGCTCAGGTGAGGAAGGTGGAAAGACCACGAGAGCAGAGGCAGGGAGAGCTGAAGCTAAGAAAGCAGAGGCCATGGACGTGGAGGCCACGGGAGTGAAGGCCACAGGTGTAGAGACCATGAAAGCAGAGACCAGGACCGCAGAGGCCATGGGAGCAGATGCCACGGGAGCAGAGACCACAGGTGTAGAGACCACGACAGTGTCCACGACAGCAGAAACTACCAGTGCGGAGGTCACGGGAGCGGAGGCCACGAGAGTGGAGGCCAGGACCGCAGAAGCCACGGGAGTGGAGTTCCCGCAGGTTCCCTCGGGCCCGATCCTGCACCCCGGGGTCGCCGAGGCGTCGGAGGATCTGCAGGCCGAGCTGGAGCGCAGGATCTGCGGGCTGGAGGCGGCCCTGCGCGAGCGCGAGCGGGAGGCGGCGGCCGAGCTGGAGGCGGCGCGGGGCCGGTGCGCGGTGGCGGAGGCCGAGGCGGGCCGGCTACGGGCCGGGGACGCGGCGCGGCTGCGGGCCGCCCTGGAGCAGGCCCGCGAGGACCTGCGCGCGCGGGACGCCCGGCTGAGCGAGCTGGAAGCGGCCGAGGCCCTGGCCGCGCGGCTGCTGGCGGAGGACGAGGCCCGGGCGCTGCGGGACGAGCTGGAGCGCGAGCGGGAGCGCAGGGCCGGGCAGGAGCGCGAGGCGGCCGGCCTGCGGGCCGAGGTGGCGCGGCTGGAGCTCAGGCTGCAGGAGCTCAGCCGGAGGCACGAGAAGACCAGCGCCGAGGTCTTCCAGGTGAGCCCGCGTGCGCTCACTCGTCCACCCGTCCACCCACTTGTCCATCCATCTATCCGTCCATCCATCCGCACCCATCCATCCATCATTCACTCAGTCACCAGTCTGTCCATCCAATGGACAATTCATTCTCTCTCTCTCTCTCTCTCTCTCGTCACTTACTCATCCATTCTTTCATTCATCTCCCCATCCAGTCATTCATTAACTCATCCGTATGTCCATCCAGGTTAGCCTAGGCTAAAGTGAGACCCTATCTCAAAAATATTTATTTATTTATTTATTTACTTATTTGAGCAGAGAGGGAGGGAGGGAGAGAATGGGCTCACCAGGGCCTCCAGCCTCTGCAGACGAGCTCCAGACGCATGCGCACCTTGTGGTCATGGGGAATGGAACCCAGGCCATCAGGCTTTGCAAGCAAGTGCTTTAACCGCTGAGCCCCTCTCTGGTGGTATTTGTTATTTAGTTATTTATTTAGGTTTTTCCAGGCAGGGTCTCGCTCTAGCTCAGGCTGACCTTGAACTTGAACGCATGGCGATCCTGCCTCTGCCTCCGGAGTGCTGGGACTAAAGGCCTGCACCACCACACGTGGCTCTGGTGTTTTCTGACCCTGTTTCCTTCTGTCCAGCGTTTGGACCGACCATAAAAAATGACCAATGAGAGGCTTGTGTTTCCAGAGACAGGGTTCACTCTAGCCCAGCAGGCCTTGAACTTGGGGCCCTCCACCGCGGCCTGTGCCCACAAGGCAGGCTGGTGGCTGTCATCTTGACGTTTCCTAGGATGATCCTCGGCAGAGAGGTTAAATCTCCTGTCCAAGGACACACAGCCGGTAGGCCAGTGCGGGGCAGGGGCGGAGTGTTCAAAGGGCTCGGTGGACATCCAGAACCTTCCTTGAGGTTAAATGTCCCCAGGGTCACACAGGGCTTTGGGCCGCAGGTGCAGCGGGAGGCCCTGTTCATGAAGAGCGAGCGCCACGCGGCCGAGGCCCAGCTGGCCTCTGCGGAGCAGCAGCTCCGGGGGCTGAGGACGGAGGCAGAGAGGGCGCGCCAGGCCCAGAGCAGGGCGCAGGAGGCCCTGGACAAGGCCAAGGAGAAGGACCGGAAGGTGGGTGCCCTCCTTCCCCACTGGCAGAGCCGCCCCCTAGTGCTGGGATTAAAGGTGTGCACCACCTCACCCAGGTCTACTTTTCGAATGTGCATGTATGTGGGTGTGTGTACACAAGTCAGTGTGTCAGGCTCTCTTGCTACCTAGGAATGTCAGACACTTATGCCCAGCTTTAGGTGGATGGCTGGGGAACTGAACCCAGGCTGGCAGGCTTTGCAAGCGTCTTTACCGCTGAGCCATCTCCTGCCCCTCAATCCCTTGCTTCTTTCCTGATGAGGTCTCCATCCGCCAGCTCAGGCTCACGCCCCTGGTCTCCGCAGATCACAGAGCTGTCCAAAGAAGTGTTCACCCTGAAGGAGGCCCTGAAGGAGCGGACGCCCAGCCCAGCCAGCACCGAGGTGGAGGCCCTGCGGAGCCAGGTGAAGACTTTACAACAACAGATGGAGGTAAAGGTGTCATGGAACAGGTGACTTGGGAGGGGGTCACATCCCTGCATTCCAGGCCATGGTGGGCATCGTAGCACACGCCTTTAATCTCAGCACTCTGAGGCCAAGGTAGGAGGATCACTGTGAGTTCAAGGCCAGTTTGAGACTACATAGTGAATTCTGGGTCAGCCTGGGCTAGAGCGAGAGCCTACCTGAAGAAAAACAACAACAGAAAATTTTATTTGCATGCCTGTGTGTGTTTGTGTGTGGCACATCAGGGTCTCTGGCCACTGTGAACACACTCTCAAAGCACATGTCACTTTGCATCCGGCTTTGTGTGGGCACCGGGGAATTGAACCCAGGCCACCATGCTATGCAAATAAGCACCTTTCACAGATGCTTTGTTTTGTTGTGTGTGTAGTGTATACACTTGTGTACAGGTGCATATGGTCTGTGCACATGTGTGCAGAGGTGGGAGGAGACTGGTAGGTGTCCTCAGTCCTCCATCCGCATGTTTCCTCCAGAAAGACTCTTTCACTGAGCTGAAGATCACTGCTTTTCGGTCAGACTGGCTGACCAGCAGGATTCGGTGACTCTCCTGTCTCCACCTCTCCAGCACTGGGGTTCCAGGAGTGCATGGCCACTCCTGGCTTTGTGCATGGGTGCCTGGGATTTGAACTCAGATCCTCATGCTGTGGAGCAAATGCTCTTACCTGTTGAGCCATTCCCCAGCCCCCCTCCTTTATGGCGTTTTGAGACAGGGTCTCACTCTGTAGCCCATTCTGGCCTCAAACTCCCCCAATCCTCCTGCCTCAGCCTGTGAATGCTGGGTAATGGGCTAGAACCCCCACCAGGTGAGACCCTAGGTCCTGGGTTTCTGAGCCCCTCCCCCATGTCCGCAGGAGACTGCCCGGGAGCACAGGGCTGTCCTGGCTCTGTACCGGACTCACCTCCTGTGTGCCGTCCAGGTGAGCCCGCCTTCTGGCTCCACCGCCAGGTGTCCATGCCTCTGAGCTGCCTGGGCCTAAGTTTCCCCTTTTGCGGGGGAATCTCTGCAAGTACAAAGCTACCCAGAACTTTCAGGCATTGGTGTTGGGGCTTATGCAGGGGACAGAGGCCTCGGGCCTAGCGGAGTGGGTTCTGCAGGGGACAGGCCTCGGGCCTAGTGGAGTGGGTTGTGCAGGCGACTGAGGCCTTGGGCAGGCTACCTCAGTGGGGGTATATCTCCTGCCGCCCACCCCCAGGGCCAGATGGATGAAGACGTCCAGAAGATTCTCAGCCAGATCCTGCAGATGCATCGGCTGCAGGCGCAGGGCCACTGACGCAGGGGAGGGGAGGCCACAACCTCTGCGCTGCTGACCCTTAGGGACAAGCTTCCCCTGGCCCCATGGAGTGACCACACAGATCGTGTGCACATGGAGACCAGGCTGGGACCTTTCCTTATTGTCACCCATGAAAGTGCCCACACACTCCAGGTAGTCTGAAGCCCTTTCCCCACTCCACCAGAGAAGCTGTGACTCCCCGTGACACATCCAGGAATAAAGCTGCTGCACACAGGGCGGAGTCGTGTTTTCTCAATGCTGGTGCAGGTGAATGGCCCAGATGAGCATTCTGTTGTGTCCTGGGAGACCCCAAAGTTAGTCATGGGGAAAAGGTAAGATAAGGGCTGAAGAGATGGCTTAGCGGTTAAGACATTTGCCTGAAATACAGAAGGACCTGAGTTCAGTTCCCCAGTGCCCATGTAAAGTCAGATACACAAGAGGGCACTTGTGTCTGGAGGCCCTGGCACGCCCATTCTCTCTCTCTCTCTCTCTCTCTCTCTCTCTCTCTCTCTCTCTCTCATAAACAAACAAATAAATAAAAATCTTTTAAAAAAAAGGTAAGATAATGCAGTATTTTTAAAAATACATGAATAAAAAAGAGCTGAGAATACCTTTAATCCCAGCACTCAGAGACAAAGGTAGGAGGATCCCCATGAGTTCCAGGACAGACTGGGCTGTGTGGGGGGGTGTTAATTGACGGTGTGGTCAGAGGTAGAGTGACAGCCTAGAACCCAAAGTGAGGCTGGGGGCGTGGTCAGAGGTAGAGTGACAGCCCAGAACCCACAGTGAGGGTTGGGGATGTGGTCAGAGGTAGAGTGATGGCCTAGAACACACAGTGAAGGCTGGGGGCGTGGTCAGAGGTAGAGTGACAGTCTAGAACCCACAGTGAGGGCTGGAGCACTGGTCCTCTGCTTGGAAATTTTGAATTTTGAGGAGCCTTTGCTCCCATGGTGGCACATGTGACATGACAGTCATGTGGGCAGTGGACCTGGCAGCCCAGCCCCTCCTCTCCAAACTCTCATTCATGCTTTCCCATCCAGTACGTTCTCGTCTCTCCTGGAACACAGTGATCAATGGGCTTAGCCTCTTCGGCTCTGTCCTTTCTCGAGGACCCACCCTCTGGTCCTTTTCTTGGACCCTTGTAACCCTCTCGGAAAGGAAATCTTCTTATGCAGGACAGGTCCTTTATGGACTGAAGGGCAGAACCTTCTGGATGGAATTCCAGTCTTGCTGCCCACTCCCATTGCTACATTGTATTCACCTGGGTGGCAGGAACCCTGGTTGCTTGTTCCCCTGGCCCTAGCACACTGACTTTTTAAAACCTTTTTATTTATTTACATGCATAGAGCAGGGAGGGCAAAGTGAGAATGGGCACACCAGGGCTGCTGGCCACTGCAAGCCAACTCCAGATGCAGGCATCACTTTGCACATCTGGCTTTTCCTGGGTACTGAGGAGGACAAACTGGGCTAGCAGGGGATTTTTTTCTTTAAGCCAACTGTTTTCCTCCTCCTCCTCCTCCTC
>PVHP010042046.1:0-15133 GCA_004024765.1 Zapus hudsonius
TTGGGTTATTCAAAGTCACATATTTGTATAAAAAATAAAGCAGAGGGTATTTTCTTTTGCTGATTGAAACTGGCTTGCTCAGTAAATTTGGCTGTTACCTCTTTAGTATTGATTTCTTAGAAAATCAGATCAACAGCTTAGTTTCAGTTAGGTGACATGGATCTTTAGCATTAATGATTTCATCTTGATTTTTAGCTTGGTCTCTTGGACCAGTGTGAGAGCTTAGTATAAAACTATGGCCTGTCGTAACTTTAACATTTCATAGGAAGGATATCACAGTCATCATAGTCTTCCCTGTCTGAGCAAGGGTTGCCAAACCAGACAGTATCTTGAATCCTCACTATTCCAAACCCCTTCATCTTGCTGACTTCTCCCATATTCCTCTTTCTAATGCTGACTTTTCCTAATTCTTCTCTCTCTACCCATTGCTGACCTGGCACACTGAGAGTGAAGGTTCCTGGAAGGTTGCTATGCTGCTATCTACCTACAAGGTGGCACCTTCCAGGGCAGGTGAGGCTGCAAGTCCTGATATTGCAAGGGCTTCATGCTCAGTCCTGTTGAAGTTACCTCAGAGGGTTTAAAGAACTTTCAGGGAGAGATATACTTAGAGACAAAGGAAAGGAAAGAAACCAACTGTATAAAGTTGATAGAGTAAATTGGAAGGTAAAACAAACAAACATGAGATGTGCCACACACTAGTGATGAGCAAACCTGATCCATGAATTTCATAGCAGCACTCATGGCTGGGGTCTGGAGGAATGGAGAGAGGTGAAGCTGCAGCTGTGGATTTGAGACATAGGCAGCAGGGCAGGGGCAAGGTGGTGCCCAACTCACAAGGGCCTCTGTGGGAGCAGGAGGAAATCTCTGAAGATGACTAGAGAGACGTGAAGGACTGGCAGGTGTACAGGTGGGAAAGAGAATGGAATTTCCCAGATATGGGGTCAGGATGGCCCCAAGGCTGATGACAAGTGTCTACTGGAAGCCCACAGAGTGCACTCCCAGCTGAAGAACATTGGAAACAGGAGAAGACTGGCCTCCCCTTGATGGACCTCCTATCTCTGTTTTACCCAAAGGTCCTTCAGGAAATGTGTGGCACACTCCTGTGCCTCATGAAAAAGGGCATAGTTTTCTTCCATTTTAAATGAAGTGTGTTGGTCAAGTGCAGCAATGTATACCCCCCTTTCTTTCTCAGCCGCCATCATTCTGTCTTCTCCATTTACGCTGAATTTGCTCCTAAGAATCCATCCTCTGTGTGTGCTCACACTCCTTTTCTAGATTTTGTACTTTTTTCAAATCTATTCCTTATTCAAGAAATTGTAGTAATATTTCTTTTTAATAATTTTACCACTATTGAACATCTCTGTGCTAGACTTTGCTGTGGGTTTAGTTGGCTAAGCAAGCACAAAAAGTCATGGTCCTCGTCTAGGAGAGAGAAGATATGTGATTAAGCAGACAATCAACTCTTGAGTATGTGAAGGTTACACTTACCTAGAAAGAAGTACGTTAATTCTATTTTCTGGAGACGTGTCCTCCAAAGGCCCTGTCATAATCAGTTTATGCCACACTATTGTGACAGTTTCAGGAAAGCTCCATAGACCCCCTCCCCTTGTGTGGGAGGTGTCGCTAGCCAGAGCCCAAACCCAGATGCAAAAACTGATTGGTCAAGTATGGACCAATCAGCTATCTCTCTGACTTACCTGGTGGAAGTTTTAAAAGCTTCCCTAGAACAAAGGCCAATCTCTTTTCTTCCACATGGCATCCTGGAAGGAGGACTTTCATTTTCCAGGTAAGACTCAAGATCTCCACACATAAATCTTTTTTCTCATAATGGGAATCCTCTGATATCTTTCCTTCTTCTGCTTGTTGGGCTGAGCAGCACAGATTTTATTAAAACCTCTCCAACATATTCTCCCCACACTGGTGGCTAGAGAACTCTGTAACTGCCCATGTTCCCTTAAATAAAGTCTCCCACTATACCTTAATATCTGGTTGTCTATGATTTTAATTCTTTAATGTTGTAGGCAAGAATGGGGTGCATTAGAATTTTTGCTGGGCCTTATCTAAATTCTAACCCCCAGATCAGTACTTATACGGGGATGAAACTCTAAACCAGGCACAGTTATGGGATGAAAGGATTTATAGAAGCTACAGATCAAGGGGAATTAACATAATGGTGACAGTCTGGTCCACTTTCACAGGTCTATTCAGAGAGAGACAAAAAGAAAAAAAAAAACTATCACCAGTGACATACACACACTAGCAAAATAGACAGGGGGTAAGAGGGAGAGATATACTTCTCCTCTATATAGCTTTAGTGTGGGAACTTCCAACACTTTCCCAGACTTGTTTACTCCCCGAGTCTCTGGAATTTCCTTCCTGCACTACCTTCCCAGGAAGGAATGTTTGTTTCTTGCTCACCTGATCCTCCTGATACCCTGGCCCCTAGTGATAGAACTGCCTTCCTGTAAGCGGTTGGAAAATCGAGACAAGAAATACACCAGACTGGAACACACTCAGACAAAGGACTGCCTTTATTTTCAGCAGCAAGGAAACATGACTTCTTTCGGGTCTGAAGTCAAGTTCCCCGTGGGTAGCTTCTATGAATGTATTTAAAGGACTTTTGGGTGATATGGGCTTCACAGTTAAAGTTTACAGGATTTTCTAAGTGACAGTCTATCAGGAGGCATGCAAATGTGGATTGGGTAGTGGTGTTAAGCTCTTTTCAAAGGGAGCTTAACAGAGGTAGGATCCTTCAGATATGGAAAACATTTTCTCAGGTCCTTCTGAGTCATATATGTAAAACATTTTCTCAGGTTCTGGGAAGTGAATTTTCCCTTCATAAGCAACCTCAGAGACCCACCCAATATTACTCAGCAGGTCAAAATGATAACAAAATTTAACTATGACAAATCTATCCCTTGTCAACTTGATATCAAACCATATCACTTTACATCATACTTCCAAATGAAGACAGCAACAAGATCATAATTCTGCCTAATATGACATAACTATCCCCTGTTACAGAAACATAATTATCACTCCATGGTAGTCCTTGTGCAGTCCTGGTATTTCCAAAACATCCTTGCGTCTCCATTGCAAACCACAGTCCATCTTTTAGTAGCTTTGTTGTAGAAATACCCAGTGACAAAAGACAGAGTCCTTTCAGCAAGAGGAGAGTGGAGTTTACTTTTATGCCCAGACAGGCCAAGCACAGACGAAGCATTTGGCCCAGAACCTTGGTTACAAAGAGATTGTATAGTAGGGCACAGAGATGTGTATGTGATATTAGACATGTAAATTACAAACACCTAGCAACTCATACATTGACAATGGGTTCTGGGAAATTCAGATAATCTTCCCCAGGTATCCTCCTGGCCTCATCTTTTCCTAAATTCCTTATCACAGTTAAAGCAAATACTTCTTTTGTCTCACTGGACTTCAAAGCTCTGGTAGTTTCTCACCTCATGCTATGTGACTGGCCATCTGTGGCAAACAAATGTCTGCAGAATGTAACAATGAACACAGGGAAGGGGCAGTAAGCTCACACTCATTTGTTATAATATAATAATTATAATTATTATTATTATATATTATACTATTATATACAATATATAGTATATATTATATATTATACTATATTATAATAATAATAAATATAATATAATAATAATAATTCACTGGCGTATCAGGGACTTCTCATCCTGGTCCATCTCAGCATCTCAGCAGCACCTCCTGGAACCATGTGCACTTCATGACCCACTCCACACCTGCATTTTCCATGCTTCCAAAAGCAAAACCAGGCATACAGGATACAGCCATGTTGTTAATTCAGTGAAGAAATAAATTATGACCTTGAAGAGCAAGGTTCCTTCCTTTCAGCTCTCTCCTTCCAAAAGAGTTTGCACAGTCTGTCATTCAGTCCTCCCTGGGTGGAAATACCACAGGCATCCTTTCCATTGTTGTAATGTAAAGCAGTTGGGCTATCTTCTTTAGGATGGCTAATGTGTCAACAATAGCAGCTTCAGTAACCTAAAGCTAGTCTCTGTGCCAATAAGTTAAATTTGCTTTGAGTTTTTTCCAACCTTAAAATCCTCAGTTCCATATTGTTAGCCAAGCACAACAGCCCATTATTTAAATTCAACCTTGATCAGATTCTCTGGGCAGGGCAGAAGAATGCATCTAGCTTTTATTCCATTAACACAGTTCCAGTAAAATTCTCTGGAATCTCTCCTTCCCTTTAGAAAGTTGACAATGCAAGCCTTCAAATGCAATTCTCTCTGCACTTAGAATTTTCAAGTTCTCCACCAGAATAGTCCATATTCCGCCAGTACACAAGTTCCAGAAGTTCAAAATTGACATGGTCAGATTCATTTCAGTAATCACACACCACTCCTGGTACCAAAACTGTCATAGTCAGCTCACACAATGCTGGAATGAACCTCCAAAGCAGGCACAGTTATGGGATATCTTTTTTTTAACACTAAGCATATCAATACAGGATATATTTTTGGAAAAGTAAATACAGGGAGGGGCACTCACCTGCAAGTTGAAGAAAAGCAACGGTGGGAAAGCAGGAATGGAAGAGGTAATGGGAGAGAGGAGTGAATATGAGGAAAGTAGGCGGCACATGATTTTGTATGCTAATTTTAAAAAGAAGGTTTTTAAGTAGATAGTTGTCAAGCAGAAAGTCATTTGCCATAGAGGATGTCTCAACTGAGAAGTTGCAAAATACATAAAGATAATTAAGAACATAATGAATTCATGTGATAAAGCTTAAAAAGAAGAAATTCTACAAAGTACTCAGTATAGAAGAGGCTGATGATTTTCAGATTCCCAGTCATGTAACCAAATGGAGATGCAGTTGGATTGGACCTTTAGGAAAAAATGTGGTCTGATATGGCTTTAAGGTGGTGTAAGTAGAATTGCTAATGAATTGGATATGGAAGATTGGGAAGGATGGTAAGTGAGAAAGATGAATAATATTTGTCATCTGTATCCTTTACCAGTTGTGATGTATATTGTCATCCTCATCAAAACCATGGTTCTATTTCAATCTAGTTCTGTTTTTCAAATCAAGAATCCCATATCTTCCCTGGTTAGAGATTGGAGGTCACAGAGTAATGGTACTAGAAAGCCTTTGAGTCTCTACTTGTTTCTAGAACCTTCTCAACAAAGAAATTAGCTTTAAAACCCTCATAAAACAAAATCAAGTTTAGAAAATATAGCTCTGCCTTGATCTGAAGCCCTGGAAATCCTAAACAGTCCTGGTGAGAGCTCTGGTACTGAGTCATTTCAATTGTTCAGTTAAAAGTAGACATTAAGTGCAATGAAGGAGAGGAGGGTGTAGGAGGAGGGTGAATCAAAATTAAAATGTTATTAACAAGCCATATGGAAACTTACTTCTTTGTTAGCTAATATATATATATATATAATTTTAAAAAGATAGAGTTTGGGCAGAATACCCTGTGGAAGTGCATAATATTGTATACCCAGAATACAGTATACACAGATTGTTACAAGAAAATCCCAGTGCCAGGGGTGGGCAAGTTCCCAGTAAAATGTTTGTCAGGGAGGTCCCTAAGGCTCCCCAAACAATACAGGCTATAGTCCTATAGTCAATGCTCTTCATTACCTACCAGAACTAGATGGTCAGACTCTATTGCTGAAGACTCCACCTGCTTTGGTTGCAGGTCACTGACACTAAGAAATCAAGCTACAACTGAGCTGGAATTCTCCTCCTTGTTGAGTTGCTGCACAGAGATGGAAGGTTCTGTATGGCCTTCTCCAGAAGAAAAGCCATCAACAGTCTTAACCAGCAATGGACCCTGTAAACTACACAGCTGGTTAGCCAGGCAAGATGGGTCCGCTGGTGCAATAGTGGAATATCTGTTATGGGGGAAACCAACTGCTCTCTGATTGGATTTGAGGCCCATTCTATCACTGCCCAGATGCCCGGGAGGACAGTGATCATATAAATAAATACACACACACACACACACACACACACACACAGCTTGTGGGTTGAAGAAGGTGTGCTGCTTGTTTATTGCGGGGAACGAGGCAGTATATATAGAGCTTCCTGGCCAATCAGAGGACTAATGGGAAGAACCTGTGCATAACGGCCAACTGATATCACCACCTGAAACTCATTAAGCTAAGCCCCTCGTGGCAAGCTGTCAGGTGCCATCCAAGACCAAGCCAGGGTGTGCCTCCAAAGGCCCCAAAGGCTTTCGCCCCTGACACATTCTACAGAAGAGAATTCATGCCTGGCACTGAAAATGTGCTAGAAAATCTATAGATGACAAGGTAATAAACCCTAAATGGTGGAAGATACTAACATTGTTTGGTAAATTAATATATTATGTCCACCAAATTATCCTCTAAATATTTATGTGCAGGCCAATATACTAATCCCACTCTCACTTTTGGCTGGAGAAGTTTCTCCTTTCAGATGGTGGTAACTACTGGGGACACTGAAAACTCATCAACAGGCTGAGACATGTGAGTGAAGTGTTCAGCACAGAGTGAGATATCTTTATCCCATCCCTGAGGCTTAGAGACCATTGCAGAAGAGGTAGATGAAAACAATGTAAGAGCCAGAGCATAGGGAGGAGTGCTTTGGAAAGCCGTCTTCCAGACACGAAATGGCAATTGCATTCATGACCTCAGAGTGACTATCATTACCTTCAAAACACCTTCAGAACACTGGGCCCATTAACATTTTGTTATCAAAGATGGAGAAGGGTAAAAAAGTGACTTCAAAGCTGTAGTTTTGGCCAAGTGGTTAAGGTGATTAAATAGAAAGAAAAAATGGTTTCAAAGGACTGACTAGTTGGAAATTAAAAGTTACTCAATGGAAAGATGATGGGGAAGAGGGAGGAAAGAAAGTAATGAGAGGTGTCATGATCAGAGTACATTGCGTATGTGTAAGAAAGCTTGCAATAAAAATGTTTTGTTTTAAAGTAGACATTAAAGGGCTGGAGCTATACCTTGGTATTTGAACATTTGCTAGCATAGTTAGGGCCCTGGGTTCCAGCACCAGTTTTGTTACATAAATACATCAAATGTCTACTTACAAATGCAATGTAGCATTAATATCTTATGTCCTACTATGGTCTGAATATGCTATCCAAGTTCCATGTTATTCCTTGGATTTTTTTTTCACTTTTCCTTCTTCTGCTTTGTATGAGCCACAAAAGAAAACAGAGCAAGTGTTTTTAGCCATTTTGTGGAATGGAAGTAAATGATTATTTTTAAAGACCTACTACATGACAAGTATGTTTCTAAGACTTAAGAATTCATTAATAAATATTTACTGAGTAAAAAAGTTTTTTATCTACTTCTAAAATTTAAGCCAAATCTCAAACAAAAGCTCACCAGCATCAAGGAGAGGTGTTTCATCCATGGGCATAAAGTTGCAGTGGACAGAAATTATTTCTGTTGTTCTGTCACACAGAAGCATGACTATGGTTAACAACAATGAATTGCATATTTCAAAATAGCTGAGAGGATTTTGAATGTATTTGTCAAAAATGATCAATATTTGAATTGAGAGATACACTATTTCCAATCTATTGCCACACGATGTATACATGTGCCAAAATGTCACACTGCTTTCTCCAAATATAAATTTGCCCATACAATGTATGCAATTATGGATAATAAAGACAAAGAAAAAATACAAAAAAAATCACACTGTGCTCCATAAACATGTGTAGTGATTATGGACCCCATTAAAATGTTTTAAATAAATTTCTAAAGAATGTGATTCAGACTAGAGGTGATAATCTGAATTTGTGAGAGTGTCAGAATCCCAGGAGTGATATCCCCACTAGGTAGCAATTTTGTACAATTATTAGACATTTTATAGGTGGACCAATAATATGAATTCTGGACCTTAAAATTGGCAGCCTCTAGAATCAGCTTTTTATCTTTCAAATTTCCTGGCAGTCTGCCTTCACCATCACTCAAAATTCAACACAGATCACCTCATCCATCCAGCCATTCACCCATTTGTCTGATTAAGACGAACTGTGCCAAAATTTGGCTCCCAGCACTGGGGATGCAATGCTGAAGAGGAGGATTAACCTCTGGCATTGCTGGTTTGTTTAGGTCTGGAGACAGACAATATCAAACAACCACATGATGGTCAGTCATGTCAGTCACAGGTGCTGGCTTATAACAGGATGTGACAGGATGTGACAACCAGACCAGGAAATTAGAGATTCAAGATAGAGAGAACAAATCAGCAGCTGATGCTTTTACCCAGTGGTTTATGAAGAGAGAGTCTAATTAGACTAAGCTGAGGATAGAGAGTAACTGCTAGGAAACTCGTAAGCAGCTGATAAATTGACATGAGTGTCTTCTTCAACAGAGTAAACTTTGGAGGAAGGGCCATGGCTGACTCAGTTCCTGCCTCTGGAGCATAGCCCAGTTCTCCACACTGAGTCTAATTAGTTCTGAGTAAATCCTGCAGGAGTCTGTGAACTGTGGTAGCTCTTGAAAAGATAAATTGAACCCTATTTGGCCAAAACAAGAATCAATTAAAAGGTTTGGACTAGTTTTGTGTTTTGACAATTGGTTATGATAATCAGTAGGATCTATGCATCAGAATTCATGAGCTAGCTGACACAGGAGTCCCACATACTAGACAAGATTACGTGATACTGGGTTTGCAGTGAGATAAAGGAGGAGAAATGCCTAACACAGCAGACAGAGCTAGTAGACATATAGCATCTATAAAGGAATTAGCTTTCTGATAATTTACATGATCTCGTTGTTGAGTTAGAATAAAAGCTGGGTTTAAGAAAAATGAAAACACAGTCATTTCCCACCAATAACCTGTCTGCTGCAGTGATATTTCCAGAGAAGAATATTAGTATTGTATACATGGTCAGCTTTCTTGAAAAAAAAATCAATAAAAAGTCCTTCTCAGTCAACATAGGGCTACTGAAACCAGAAAATCATTTAAGAGCAGTGATTATAACTGCAACCAGCCTGAGCTGATGCACAGCTGAAGTGTCTCCATGATTCTTGCTTTTCAATAGAGTAATAATGACATCCCACTTAGGGTAACTGATCCAATCGCCCTCCACCTTCACTAAATGAAGGAAATATGTCTTGAGCCAAAAGATGAGGCTTGCCATGAGCACCTGTTCATTCATTCACACATCACTCAGTGCATTCACAGATTGAACATGACTCCCAAGTGCAAAATTAAAAAGATGAATTGGACAGGTTCCTTATCCTTAAAGAATGTAAGCTGGGGGTGTAGCAGAATTTGGAGTGCTTGCCAGAATCCATGAAGCCCTAGGTTGGAAACACAGCACTGCATCAAATAGACATGGTGGCCCACACCTGTATTCTCAGCACTTGGGTAGTGGATACAAAGGGATCCGGAGTTCAAGGTTATTCTTGGCTACATAGTAAATTCAATGTAAGATAAAAAAAATGTACGGCTTAGTAGGCACTATTAAGAAAGGCAGGTGCTCAGAGTATGGTGTTCACACCAAACTGAGGTAGAGAGGAAGGGTCATGAGAAAGGGTGATGGTACAAGAAGGTGTGAGTTAAGAACCAGCCTCTCCTGAGACACAGGCCAATGGACACGAGGAAGGATGTCCCCTCGGCAGAGGAAGCAGAAGGGGAAGACACATGAAGCCCATCATCCTTTCCTGGCTGCTGCAGAGAGCACATCTGACTGACCATTTTCTGCCCAGTTGTTATCCCAAGACATGTGGCCCAGCTTGAGACCACTTTCAGCTATAACTGCCAAGTCTTGGAGCTAACAGGTATTTGTAAATTTCCTATCTGTGGCATGCTTCTGGAGCCTGGTAACAGAAACAAGGGCTCAGGCCTAGGACCCCAGTGTCCAGGTCTTACCCATGCATTGCTTTCTAGTCATGAAGAAGGTCCAGTACCTAAAAAGCCTGAGAAGATATATGCCAAAATAAGGAAGTCTACTAGTATAACTTTGTACATTGATTAAGTCTAAAAAAAAAGAAAAACTTATATTAGCATCTCCACTGATAGTATAAACTTGGTTTCCATTCTTGAATTTAAGTCTTAATAATCTAAATACAATGTACCTATTTCATTCCCAAATCACATGGTTGACACAGAAACATTAGAAGCCATCCTAAATAAAATGATAAATAAAATAAATATCTATCCAAAATAAGAGTAACATCGTGATGCTCAAGAAGTGGTCTCTGTTCCTACCTTGGAATAAAATGCATTGAAATATACCTCGACACAAATATTCAAAAGAAAGGTTCAGTCAGTATCCCTAATCTTATAATTTTTTAAGTAGAGATAAAAGAAAAAGGTTACTAATTTTTGAAATGACTTCTACTTTATATGCAAATGATTAGATATATTCCATTAGAAGACAATATAATATTTATACAGATATGTATATACTTATACAAAGTTGAAAATAAAATAAGAGAAAGTGTTCAACAGAATATTGTCAATACTTTTCTTTGCCGCTGACAGCTTGATACAAGGGATAAATCAGTGCACATGTATCTCTGGAAAGAAGTCTGTGGTATCAAAGCATCTGTGACAGCCAGGAAAGCTGGTGACTCACACACTCCGTGGTGACCACCTCTGTCTTTGGAGATCTAATTTACAAAATGTTAAACAATGAAATTCCAAACACACTTTGAATTGGTCTCCTTAAAAACTCACAGTAATATTGCTGACATTTTGAATTTATATGTTAAGCAGAGTTATGTTGTAGACTCACATACTTTTTGTTTGTTTTGTTCTCTGTACTTTTCATTTTGATTTGTTTTGTTTTGCTTTGCAGCTGAAACCGGTCTAGGCTCACATTCTTATGAGCTTCTTTTCTTCTGCAAGACTAGGAGCATGTGAAAGCCAGTGGGGAAACTGCAGTGTTCATCCAGGGAGATGTGTTCTGTACTTTTCAGCGTGCCTAGCTTGCCCACTTGCCACATGAAATGCTAACAGCAATATCAGATTATTGTAACAACTCTAAATGTTTTGACATAGATTCCAGTTGGACTTGGGGCCCATTCTGTTTACAAACTGCTTTGCAGCCTTCATGGACTAGCCTCCTCTGCAGTCCCACAGGCACCCTGCTCAGAGAAACTCAGGCTTATCTGTCATGCTCTGCGGTTAGCATCTTGGAATGTTTAACAAGTGAAACTCTGAAAGCGTGTTTTGTAAGGAAAGACAAATGGGGCAATGAAGAATTGGCAGAGACTGAGGGTCACTTGCACCTGCTATTTCCTGTCACCCCTGGAAGGTTTGCTCCTGCTTTGTTGTTTTGATGACTTGCTTTCCCACTGGGGCACTCCCAACCGGCTTTGCCTCCCCCTTCTCCCCAGGCCTGGAACACTGCAGTCCTTTGGTTCCACACACAGGTGGAGGGGAAAGCCAGGGATGTGTACATGGGTCTTATGATATGTGAGTGAGTGGTAGCCATGGCCTGCCCTGGTCTGGCATGATCTTAGCATAGCCAATAGAAATGCTTAGTAGACATTTAGGTGAATTCTTTCTTCCAAGTATCTAGTGCATCCTGGTGAAAAGGTCACAATGTCTGTTGGCTCATCCATCATCCATGAGCAGGACAGTGTGGGGCTAAAGTTCCACAATGATAACTGGAGCATGCAGCTCAGCCTGGAAGCCATCAAGAAGGGACACCAGACAGCCAGTACCTTCATTGATGGTGATTCCTGCATTAAATAAGTGTAGCATTTTATTTTGCACTGAGCCCCACAAATTATGGACTACCTGGTTTCAGTCTTGTATTCTATTATAGAATAGTATATATACTATATATTAATATTACATATTAATTAAATATAAATATATTTATTAATATAATATTATATCAATATTATCTATGTTATAGTTTAATATAATATATTATATTGCATATCAATATTATATAATATTATATATATAAAATTTTAATATTCTCAAATAAACATTTGCTACAATTACATGTAAGAAATTAATTCAGTATTTTTATTATTGATAATATAATGAAATACAAATGATTTTCTTATAAACACTTATCCTATAATTCTTGCTAGAATTAGGACATAATATTAATTTTTCTTAGTAGAAATGACTATGTGGTGGGAGGAAGGAGTCTAAAAGGAGTGAGTAGAGCAGCAAGAGAGGAAGAAAGACAAAATATTTCTTTAGTGTAGAGTGTACACACACACACACTCATGAAGCAGGACTATTTGGGAAAGTAGATCAGGAGGAAGAGGTGAACATGAGCAAAATGCAATGATATATATGTGTGAAAATGTCAATGAAATGAAACCATTAATTTTAAAAGATATTTAAAGCAGTAAAAATAGGAGAAAATATTTTCTTTAAGATCATGAGTGTAAGAGTTTATCAATAAACTTCGTTTCAGAATAGTAAAGAGACTTCCATAAACAATCCTTATAAAAGGGGAATAGTGACTCCAATTGATGTGATAATTACAATTTTTGATATTAAACAATTCAACATTAGAAATAAAAAGAGAAAAAAGAAAGGATGGAGGGTGGGAGGAAAGAAAGAAGAGAAGGAAGGAAGGAAAGAAAGAAGGTATATATATATATATATATATATATATATATATATATATATATATATATATATATATATATATGATGTATATGTGTATGTACATAAGAGAAAGGCTATTGTGGCATAAAATATGAAAGAAAATATATATGGTGATGCTGTGTATATGAACCAAGAAAACTCATTGTTCAAACAAAATTTTACTATAGGCAATAACATAACTCAGAAAATAGTGGGACTAAAAACTAATGTACTTGAATCAACAAATCCAATTAAAAATAAGAAGAAGCTGGGCATGGTGGCACACAACTTTAATCCCAGCACTGGGGAGGCAGAAGTAGGAGGAGGATTGCCAGGAGTTTAAGGCCACCTTGAGACTACATACAAAATGAATGAATGCAGGGTCTTGTTCTGGCCTGGGCTAGAGCAAGACCCTACCTCAAAAAAAGAAAAAAAAAAAAAGAAAGAAAGAAAGAAGAAAAAGACCATTTGTAATATCAACAAAGAGATTAATCTTCTATAATTAAACTTAACATATCTAAACGAAGAAAACTTTAAAAGTGGCTGCAGGAGAAGGTTTGACCAATGGAGAAATGTGCCTCCATGCTAAGAAGCATCCCTCATAGTAGAGGGAAATTCTTCCTAATGAATGTGCAATCAGTGTTGCAAGGGTCAGGTACTTCCAGAACTCCTGGTGGAAACAAAACTAAAGCAAGGAAAACTGAAAAAGGAAGGCCATGGAGAGATCTGCAGCTAGACAGCAAAAGGTGCTCTGATGTGAGACAAGCTAAAACAGCCCAGCACTGCAGAACAGGAAGCCCAGAAACTGATCTTCACACATAGAGAACATTAGATAGGAGAATAGCAGTGTCTGTGGGTATTTAGCAGTGTGTTGGGACCACTGAGTAGCCATCTAGAAAATAACGGTCTAGAGATAGGTGAAATTGAATATGAACCTTAAACAATCAGTAAAATAAATTTCAAATGAACAAGAATTTAAAACCCAAAACACCATGAAAACACTTGAGACACATGAAAGTTGAGAAAGCCTTTCAAATTATGACACAAAACTGAGAAGTAATGAAAATTTGAATATATAACAAATCACCAGTATAAAATTTATATTTAAGAATTTAAATGCATAAATATCATATAATGATCAATATCAGAATTAACTAAACCATCAAAATAAAGACCACCATAATGAAGGGCAAGATCAAGTGACAGACAAGGAAATGTCCTTCAAATCCCTTGAAAGGGTTGGCTGTTAATGTGCTTGGTTTCCCACCCTCCCTGATGCTACGAAAGATTTCCTATTCCACATATTGTGATTACAAGATGGCCGAGCCTCTGTCAGCTGGATTCTGGAATGAAGGAGTGAAGTTATAGGTCCAGGGAAAGTTTCATAATGGTTAAAGAGGTTGGCCCCCCTTCACAGATCCAAGCAGAGAGAGAAAAATCCATCACCCACATAACACAAATACCAGCCCAGATTGCTCTTTACATATCTATGGCTGGAATTCCAAATCCACCCCAGACCTACCTTAGGGTTGGAGCCTAGGAGGCCAGGCCAAGGTGACACCTCCTCCAGCCAGGAGGCTAGAGAAAAATCACAAGCTTTAATAAACTCTTGACTCTATTGGGGGACACCCATTCAAAGTACCACAATGAGTTTGAGATCAGCCTGAATTACTTAACAAGTTTAAGTCCATATTCTCTTATAATAAAGAGACATTGCATCAAAAACCCCACAAAATTATGATATAGTTGTGGTCTTATTTTTTTAAATCCATACTGAATATGTATTTTGCTTGATGTATTTAAACCAATTACATTTAAAATAATTAAGACATTTGATTTAATAGCTACTATAATTATAAGTGTTTTCTATTTATTGTCTTTGTTTTAATTTCAAATCTGATTTTGACCAATTTAAATTGAGCATTTCATATGATTCAATTTTTTTCTCCTTATTGGCATATTGTGCTTCATTTAAAATTTGTAAATGTACTACAGTTCTTTTTTTAATATCTTTATTATGAATAAGTATATACATTATAAGAGCAAATCTTGTGAAGGTGTCCCTTTCCCTCCTCTCTGTCCCTTACCCACTGGGGTCCTGCCTTGGTGCGCATACTGGAACTGTCCATATTGATACGGGTTGCTGCTAATTAATAATTGTAAGCAACGGGGAGAGAGAGAGAGTTTTGGAATCCTCCCTTCCCCCTCCTCCTACTCCGAGTTCGTGTCCTCTAATGCCAAAGAATTGTACACAGGGACAGAATTAATTTTTAATTACACATTTATTCTAATTTAGTAGATTAGGAAAAGGGGAGTTGGATGGGGAAATGGATGTGGGAAGTCATAAAGTTTTCTCGACACCAGTGTGGGGAAAACACGGGTCAGAGTTCACAGAGCTTTTACTATTTAGTTAGATAAGCAGTCCAAGAAAGATAACAGAAAAGCTCCCTTTATGAGAAAGAGAGGTTCATGAGAGAAACATCTGGAGCCTGCCCCCTACCCCAGCGGGGTAGGGGTACAGGCCTTACCTCACTGAGGCCTGGGCCAGCAGTCCTTCTA
>PVHP010042047.1:0-15166 GCA_004024765.1 Zapus hudsonius
GGGAAGGGAGGGGAGAAAGAGAAAGGGAATGGAGGGGCAAGGAGGGGAGGGGAGGAGAGGGAAGAAAGAGAAAGGTTGACAAAAAGTACTGAAAGAGAAAGGAAGGGAGGGAGGGAGATAACAAAGAATAAAACAGTGCAACTTGTGCAAGTCTTCAAAAGATAAAAGTCTACAGATAGTCTTGTTTTAAGAAAATAAGAAATCATAATCAGAGAGCATCAAGACAAGGGGAAGTGGGAAGAGGTTTAATCAGTGTAGTTTAAATCACATCCAGAAAAAACTCCAATGCTAATTTGAAACTCAAATTACAAGAAACTAAACTTTTCAAAATAAATATTTTATCCCCATCATATTAGCAAACAAATAATGTTTAATATGAGAAGAGACACAATTTTGGTAAGAGAAAATTGTGGAGTTAGCTTTTTACGGAAAGCAATTTAGTAAAGCTTTAAATGTTTTGACCTAGTTATTGCTCCTATAAGAGTAGAAGACAAGGTGGGGAGATGGCTTAGTGGATCAAGTGCTTGCTACTCAAGCTCGTGCATCCAGTTCAGATCCCCAGACTCCACATTAAAAGCCAGAAGCAGATGGCAGGCTCTGTAATACCAGGACACTGAGAGTAACAAGAGAGGCTGAGGCTGGAGAATTTCCTGGGAGCTTGTGGACCAGCTGGCTTGGTGAACACAAAATCTTCCTTGTTTTGAAAGAAAAATAGCTACATAATTTAGCAAAGAAAAAATATAATAGTGTCAAAGAAAGAAGAGTTTAGCATCAAACTAAGTTAAGTTTGTGGCTATTTTGGTTATTAAGGCTGAAGAAATACACTCCAAATTTGAATAATAATTGAGGTGAAGAGGGAAAAGAATAGTAGCTATTAATATAAAAGAACTGATATCAACCTAATACAGCTGAGACAGAAGCCAAAATCAGAAAAACAGCCAGGTGTGGTGGCACACACCTTTAATCCCAGTACTCTGGAAGCAGAGGTAAAAGGATTGGTCTGCCTGGCCTACGGCAGAGGAAATCTGGGAAAGGGGAAGATTGAAAGAAGTTTTTAAAGAGATGAAACAAACTGGGAGAAAGTATTTCTAGTTCTCATACGATAGAAGTGACTTCATCCAGAACATTTGATAAACTTATAATTTAATAACAAAAAAACTCGGCTTAAAAATGAGCAAAGGTCTTGATATTTTGCCAAAAAAGGAATATGAAGCCGGGCACTTTAATCCCAGCACTCGGGAGGCAGAGCTAGGAGGCTCACCATGAGTTCAAGGCCAGCCTGAAACTACATACTGAATTCCAGGTCAGCATGGGCTAGAGCAAGAATGTACCTCAAAAAAACAAACAAACAAAAAAAAAAAGGAATATGAATGGCTAAAAGATACATTAAAGGATGTTCAACATCATTATTCTTTAGAAAAATGCAAATTAAAAAACAGTGAATGACATGACTCAATATAGTAAGGTTGACAAAAAAATACTAAAGTATATGAAGTCTGGATGTGAAGACATTAGAAACCTCTAACGTAGTAGAAGTGCAAAATGATGTGGCCACATTAGAAATTAATTTGGTGGGTTTCTTTAAATTACATGCAACGTTAATATGCCTTTTTTTTTTTTTTTTTTTTTTTTTGGTTTTTCAAGGTAGGGTCTCGCTCTAGTCCAGGCTGACCTGGAATTCACTCTGTAGTCTCAGGGTGGCCTTGAACTCAAGGCAATCCTCCTACCTCTGCCTCCCGAGTGCTGGGATTAAAGGCATGCACCACCACGCCCGGCTTAGATGCAACGTTAATATGATTTAAAAATAATTCCACTTATAAGTATCTATTTAAGAGAAATAAAAATTTATGTGTAAATCATGTTGAAGATGTGTGCATGAACACTTGTAGCAGTTTCACTTATTATTCTAGCCAAATGTTGGAAGTAATCTAAATGTACATCAACTCATGGATAGATGACACAATATGCTGAGTAGTATCAAGCAGTAAAAAGCAATGTCATTTTGATACATGCTGCAACATGGATGAACTACAAAAATGTTATGCTAAGTGAAAGAAGCAAGATACAAAGGACTATATATGGTATAGCTTAAGTACATGAAATGTCTAGAAAGGGCAAACCACAGGCAAAAGGTCAGTTCATGATTGCTATAGGCTAGGAGCATGACTCCAATAAAGTAGGAGTTATCATGTGGATAACTAATAAAAATATCCTAAAACTGGCTTGTAGAAACATTCTGTAAACTTATTAAAAATCATTAGTGCACATTTTAGATGAGTAACATAGCTCAAGAGGGTTATTAAATATAAGAATTTAAGATTGTCATTAAAACAAATTCAACATTGCTGGTTGTAAAAAAAAAAAAATCCAGGCAGAAATGTTCAGTGATCAAAGCTGGGAGTATGAGATAAATCAAAGAGAAACTGTGTCCTCATCAGCATCAACATGATTATTAAAGTCACAGAATAAATAAGACTGGAGAAGAGGAGAGCACACAAAGTATGGGTCCAACCTTAGCACTGTTTTGAAAAATATGTGTATTAAATAATCAAAGCATAGTTTGTTAACTTTCAAAAGCATAATGCAAAACTGAGACCCTTTTATTTTGATTGTTGTTGCCTTGTAAATAATAAACACAGAAGGCTTTGAGGTAAAAATATAGAGAAGAGCCACAGAAAATCAAGCAAACTTGCAGGGGGACGTAAAAGCTATCCTTGGGGGAGGCAGGTAGATGATATAAACCATACACTTACTAATATAATTAATCCTCTTCTTATTCTCCTGGAGAACAGAACCCCTGTTTTTTCTCTAAGATGTAGTTTAGAACCCTAGGTTGTACTTTAATCATTTGCTAGTCAAAAATATAAATACATATGGAATTTAGCTCATTTATATGCAGAAAAACACAACTATTTGAATGCTGAAATGGTTGTTATACATGACTCTATTTTTAATACTCTGAAATGTACTGCTTAACTTTTCTTACTTAGCAAGCTTAAAGGCTACTACAAAAGGTTTACAACTTATTAAGATGTATGTATTGGATATTCTGTACATTAAAGTTAGTATTTTTCCCCAAATAAAGGAACAGTAGAAACTAAATTTTATGTTAATTCTAAATACAGACTACATTAAAATTCCCCCCTCTCACTTTCTCTCTATCCCTCTCTCTCTCAAAATTCAGCAAGCCATTAAGAATAATAGTACTGCCGGGTGTGGTGGCGCACGCCTTTAATCCCAGCACTCGGGAGGCAGAGGTAGGAGGATTGCAGAGATTTCAAGGCCACCCTGAGACTACATAGTGAATTCCAGGTCAGCCTGGACTAGAGCGAGACCCTACCTCGAAAAACCAAAAAAAAAAAAAAAAGAATAATAGTACTAAAAAAAAAGCAATGGAGGGCTGGAGAGATGGCTCAGCAGTTAAGGCACTTGCCTGCAAAGTAAAAGGACCCGAGTTTGATCCCCCAGTACCCAGGTAAAACCAGATGCACAATGTGGCACACGTCTGAAATTCATTTGCAGTTGCTGGAGGCCCTGGGGTAGCCATTCTCTCTCTTTGTCTGCCTCTCTCCCTCTCTCAAATAAATAAATAAAACATTAAATTTAAAAAATAGCAATGGAAACAGTCAACTAGTATCATTAGCACTTTAGGTAACAGTTTCAATCATTCTGATTTTCATATGAAATCATTTTGAATGGGTTAAAAAAACTCACAACTTTTATTTTATATCTTCTTTAATGACTGTTCTTCATCAGCCTAGGCTCATCTTCACCATCCTTGCCAGTAAGCTCTGAAAGCTTGTTGAACTCTTTGTGTAGATACTTCTTCAACATCTCCCCTAGCTCCTCTAGCCATGAGACTCTAAGGCCTTATGTACATGCTTTCTAGTACAGCTTCCTGTGCCAAATAGCTAGCCAATGTCTTGTTGAATCAACAAATAAAAGTGCACATGTAGCCAGGTGTGGTTACCCATGCCTGTAATTCCAAAAACTTGGGAGGCGGAGGCAGGCGGTTTATGATTTCAAGACTAGGATGTACCTAGCCTATCTAGACCTGTCTCAAAATAACAAAAAGTTACCCCTTAGAGCAGTATGGGCACCAGGGCAGAGGTAAAAGGATCAGATCTTAATGATCATATCATCAAAATGGTCAAATTTAATAATTAGATTTTGTTAAATATATGTACCATGAAGAATGCAAAAGATAAATAGCAGACTTTCTAGACTTTGATCTTGTTCTTTCATTTATGCATAGTAGTCAGTGGATACTGCTTCTTAGACTGTGAATGCGCTTTCTAGTCATTTAATTACTCATTGCAACAAACTGACAGACAATAGGACATCATCTGAAGTATTCACCCATTCGCTCAAAAAATTCTGTGCACCTACACTGTCAAGAACTGAAAAGTAAAATGATAGAAAAACTATGCAACCTGCTGCCTTCTGAAAGCTTATGTTTAGTAAATCATATTATAATGAGAATGTGTCTTTTTATTTCTTGGGATCATTTAAATGCAAAAAGAATAACAGTGATGGTAGGTTTCATGTGCTAGGCCCCTCTCAAGATATTAGATTGAACAAATTCTGCAGAATATGTGACATTGCTAAATGAAATGAAAAGGCAGACAATTTCACCCTTCTAGCATCAAGACACTTAAATTCTGGGGATTATTTCCAGAGAAAAAGTCTACAAGAAACCTTTTAAAAATCAACTGAGGAATTTCTAAACTACTGTTTCTATTTCAATAAATGTTTTAATAATTTAAACATGTATATGTGTGAATCTATTATGTGGATTTTTTTTATTGTGTGTGTACCCACACAACATTTCTTAATGAGCTAAACAATTTAAAGGATAAAACTGTCATGCTGGCAAGCGGCTTACTGAAAGCCACATTTCTTTGGTAATTGAGTTGTTTTCAATTTGTTTTAAGAACAAGCAGAGCAATGTTGTACTGGCTATTCCGGTCACTCTAGGATGACGTCAGCCTGTCATCACTGCAACAGCTGCATGGTAATGGCTTCCTGGTAGCACATAATTTCATGGTAAGTAAATTCATCTTCCCACCACAGAAATGACTTTCTCTAATTTCTTTCAAAAATTACAGTAATAGTCAAAGGACAAATGAAGGGTAAGGCCCTGCATGTTAAAAGGTAAGTATGCACTTTATCCTGGAATTGTCTCTAAGCTACAATGGACTGGCTTAAAATATTTGTTATCTTCAGCTTTTATAATAGGTTGCTGGGGGGGGGGGTTCCACAAGGAAGAGAAGAACATTGAGTCTAGACTGCTATGAATTCATGACCATTGCTTTACAATGTAGTACAAAAATAAGCAGGCTTTCTTCAAATTTAATATAAGTCTGATTATATATTAAAGAAAAAAAGCACTGATTTATAGATTCCCAATTCACTACAGAAAGCATGAGACAGAAAGAGTAGAAGATATGGTATGTAACTTCTGGTCCAGGTGTGACTCCCCAGCACACACACATGGCAATGGGAGGCAGTCAGGAGAATCCTCTAGCTCTTGGGTCAGCTAGACTAGTAAGACTAGTGCACATGCAATGGCATAACCAATAAGCAAGGGATATCTTGTTTCAAGCAGCATAAAAGAGATGACAAAACCCTCAAGGATGTCCTCAGACCTCCACACGTACACTGTGGCACATGTGGCCCCCCCACACACACACCATACACATACGCACATATACAAACAATAAAAAAAAATGTTTCTAGCAAATTGATCTGGAAACATCAAAATCAGTTCATTATAGAGAAATAATTTAAAGATTTGTCAGCATCTGAGAGGCAGAGGCAGGAGAAAACAAGCCTGGGCTACATACAGGTGTCAGGGTCAAATAGCAAAACCTTTCTCAAAGGAAATGAGAAAGAAAATAAAGAAGGGGGAGGAAAAAGAGAGGGAGAGGAGAGAGGAAAAGGAGAGGGGACACAGCTCAAGGAATTTGCTTTGTTTTTATTGTTTAAGGGTTTATTTTGCTTGGGAACTGATAAATGACACCGAGCAGAAAGTACTGTTTTTACATTCTTTCTCTAATGCTTGTCTTGCTACTGAATTGCTACTTGTTGCCAAGAGGACATAGTGTCCAGCAAATTATATCTGTCTATTTCTATAAAAAGATCAGAAGAGAAAAGCATCAAGGAGACAATATAGTGAGACAAAATCTACCTCCTTAAAAATAATTCACTGTAAGTTATAAAAAAAAAACAGTATTTGCTAGAATTTCAAAACTGGCTTTTCAGACATATAGCATGTTAGCTGATCTAGTTGCTACAAAAATCCTTTTCAAAACAGAATTCGTACCTTGACATAGTAAATTAATTAGTAGCTAACCAGTGATAATGGCACCTTGTACATAAGTCTAAATTTCTAAGTGCAACAAAATAACTGCTGAGCCATCTCTCCGGCCCGAAGTGCAACAAAATATAAAAGTTGTTTTATGAAAAGTTCTCTACAGGGCTGGAGAGAGGGCTTAGCGGCTAAGGCACTTGCCTCCAGTGCCTAAGGCCCCAGGTTCAATTCCCCAGGACCCACATAAGCCAGACCCACAAGGTGGTGGCCCTGGTATGCGTATGCGTGCTCTCTCTCTCTCTCTCTCTCTCTCTCTCTCTCTCTCTCTCTCTCTCTCTCTCTCTCTCTCTCTGTCTCTGTATTTCTCTGCTTGAAAATGAATAAATAAAAAATATTTTAAAAAAAAAGAAAAGTTCTCTACATATATTATTATGCAAACAAAAACACAATATAGGTTAGTAGTCTTCTGGGCAGAAATATTTTTCAGTGAAAAGATAACAAAAAGTTCCTTTATTCCACCGTAGAGACTAAATCATTTAAGAGGACACAAGTGATTTACATCTAAATACACTACACTTCATGTAATGCCTGGTACATATTAGAAATGATTATTTTGAGAATAAATGTTTTATGGTGGCCTCTTCAATCCTCTACCCCACCATCTCCTAACACTGTATGACAAGCGCTTTGAGTGAGGCTAAGGTCATTTACTAGAGAATGAATAGCTACTATAAAATTTCCACTACAAAGAATGAGAGAAAAGCTAACTCATGTTATACTGACTTTACCTTCTACTATGTTTAATCATCATTGTCAACTTGACTAGATTAAGAATCACTATGGTGTATCTATGAGGCTATTGCCAGAAAGGCTTTATGTGTGTGCTGGAGGATCCAAACTCAGTCCTCATGCTTCCATAGCAAACACGTTACCCAATGATCACCTCCCCAGGTTCTCTCTCTACTTCCTGATTACAACGATAATATGTTTAGCTGCCTTGTGCTCCTTCTACTGGTTAGAACTGTTTCCATGGCCATGTCTTACAAACCGTAATAGACTTTACTCTCAAACTGTGAGCCAAAATAAACCTTCCTTGCTAAAGTTGCTTTGTCAGGTAATTTGTCACAGCAATTAAAAAAGTAACTAATATACCTTTCTGTTATGCTATAAGGAAACAATAAATATTATGATTGCCTCAATCACCCCAACTGGCCTTTCCCAAACCAAGCATACATAACCACCACCAATCACAAAATCACTCTGCAATTAGATCTTACTTGACAATACAGAACAGAATATTTAGAATGAATATTTAGAATGAATTTTCTTTTGCAAATTCACATAAATGGCCTTTCATTAGTCATGCAGATATGGAATGTGATTATGAACAGTCCAGTTCATTAAAAGGTCATAGAAATATTTATTGGACACCTATTATATGTATATTTGAGGTAAACAAGTTTTACATACTTTGCAAAAAAACTGAAATTTTCCAAGGCCAAGTAACCTACTTGAGTTTTAAACTATATTGCCAGATCACTGATCACTTGTCTATTATAGGAATACTTGAAAATTTATTTATTAAATATTTAGCAGATGCTAGACACTGTAAAGGGATAATATAAAGTTCTACCACAAGCAGCCCTACTTTCAAGCATTTATCATATATTTGAATTTAAATCTAATAATCATAAAGTACAAGGTGTTTCTTTAGTGTTTAAGTGTAGAGGTTCTTTATAGATGAAAGTTACATTAGTTTACTAAAATACCACCTGTAGAAATATTAATTTACTAAAATACCACCTATAGAAAATATTCATACTCAAGCTAGAGAGATGGCTCAGTGGTTGAAGGTGCTTCCTTACAAGGCCTATCAGCCCAAGTTCAATTCCCAGGTGCCCATGTAAAGACAGATGCACAAAGTGGTACATACATCTGGAGTTCATTTGCAGGAGCAAGAGGCCCTGGAGCATCCATACCCCCCACACACAAAATAAGTAAATAAAAACATGTTTTGAAAAGAAAATATTCATCATAATCAACTTTCAATAGCACATTTAGAGTGATGTAAACTGGACCTTATTGAGACATGTGGTTCATTCTTTATAGATACTCTTAGTTGTCTTCTTTGAATAACAAGCAAAACAATTTCTTCTTCAAGCAACACAAATTGTTTACAAATTGCTATAAATTGTACATTCTTTAAAATATAAACCAGAAAGACTATTTTAATTAAGAATGATTCCTAGCAATGTTGAAATAAAATACTTTTTAGAAAGCTGACTAAGCTATTCAGTCCCTTAAATTATATTTCATGATAAAAGATCATTCTTGCAAACTGACAATGCCTTATGCTGTTATGTAAATTATAAAACCAGAATGCACCAGAAATCACAATCTTTTGTAAATTTTTCATGTGAGAACGTATGTTCCAAAAAGTGGAAGAGTAAACAAATTATCACATCATTTGTTTTAGTTTTATAAGGAAAAAACATTATATTCTAAGGTTTTCCTGATTAAAGAGAGGTAAATTTAGTATAATAGCCCCCTATGAGTCAAAGAAAAACACAAGTTTGAAGCCCTTCTGAAAATCACAGGCTTGATATTTAATGTTGATAAGAACAAGCATTCTACCAGTTGCTAAGACAGGTGCTCCTGCCTGTCAGCTGCCTGAGCTGAAGCGCATTGTAAAGATTCTAACTAATTCTATACTGAAACAATGACAGCCTGCACTCTTGCTTTGATGGCCATTAAAAATAAACAAGTAACCCAAACAAGAAAGTCATCATTCAACAGCACAACTCCCGGGAACTCTGCATCTACTTAATCATAATTTGGCTCTATCATCATCTGGTAGTCTTAAACTCAAAAGTTTTCCTTGCCTGGAATCATGGGTCTTATAATCTCTCCACTGGCTATTTCTGAGTTATCACAAAACAAAACAAAACAAAACAAAATAAAACAAAACAAAACAAAACAAAACACACACTTTCTGAGATACTTAGGGAAGAGTAATAATATAATAATATAAAGTGGCCTTTTCCTCACTATTAAAACTTGACCACCTGATTATAAGCTCAGGAGAAATAAGACTTGTGAATGTATTTGGTATCTCATCATATCTCCCTTTCACTGTAACTCATCCAAGTCCCCTGGCCTCACACCTTAGAGATGATCTCCATACTTTGATTTAACACCATACCTTACTATTATTCATAACTCAACAATCTGACTATAGACCATGTTTCTAAATCTGGGCACTTAGGAGAAAATTATTCTGAAGTTCTCAAAAAAAATTTTGGAAAAGGTATACAAAGAAATCACTTTAAATCCATTTGAAAACAAACAAACTGAAAAATGTTTGAGGCTTATTTGGTGATCTTTTTTATTCATTCTTGTAGTGTTTTAAGTTAACACTGGTTCTTAAATCTCAAGCAACACTGTTCTACCATGTTTTTAGTTACTTTCATTCTATTGCACATGCCTGTGACCTCCACCATGACCTCTACTAAAGAGTTGTGCACTTTACTGTGGTGCAAATCCTCACAGACAAGTTGAACCTGTTCTTTTTGGCACTGAGCCCTTGTGCTGAACATACTGCTGAGATTTATTATGGAAGGGGAACTGAGGGGCATTATTTCACAACATTTATCCTGCACATATAGCCAAGTATAATCTTTTACAACCTTTGAGAGCTCTTAAATAAACAGATCTTCTCTTAATTACACAAAGAGCTTTTTATTTGTCACCAATCGTATGACATATTAAGATTCATTTTACACTTGGAAAAAGCAAGTACACAAAGCATGCCTACCAAAAGCTATAAAAAGTGGTCTCCTAATATGCATTCCAAAACAATAATATTTCTACTCCTCGCACGTTAGGATGACTACCTGCCTTAAGGTCTTTACCACAGTCAAGGCAATACAATTAATAAAAACTGTAAACTTTAAAAAAATTGGTTTTAAAAACCTCTTCCTACAGTACTCTTACAGAGCTTTTAAATTTTTAGAAACTTCACTTTCACATTTTTTGTTTTCAACTTCAAATTTTAATTTAATTCAAGGTTTCCTGTGGTGTTTTTAAAATACTTTTTACTCTCAAAGTTTTGGAAGAAGCCACAGCAGGCTACTTCCTCTGTTCCACAGATCTGACACCCTGGGGAAGGAAGGATGTCATGACTTCTAAGAAGTATCAATCACTGCTACTGGAATTACTACACAATTGAAATCAATTCTTTAGGATTTGCTAATTGATTAGCATCAAGAGTTACTTTGTCGTGAACAAAAATACTAATATAAACTCACAAAAATTCAGTCTAAAAATAAGATTCAAACATGCTTACCAGCTGTTTACTTAAAATTAAGGACGTTAAGTGGGTATTTCCTTGCCATAATTATGCCTCATTTTTCTGTTAAAAGTATAAAAATATTTTTTTTAAAAGGTACAAAGAGAAGTGGGGAGAAAGTTAAGTGAGTACTTGCTGCACAAGCATGAAGGAAGAGCTGAGCACACACATAAAGAGCTAAGTGTGGCTGACAATGACCCCAAGACTGAAGGAGGTGTAGACAGGAAGATCACTGGGGCTCTCTGGTCAGTCTACACACAAAAAAAAAAAAACTACAAGCTCCAGGTTCAGTGAGAAAGCTTATCTGAGGAATTAAGGCAGAAGAGCAATAGTGAAGGGCACCACCCAATATCCTTCTAAAGAGTACACACATCAGCATACACATGTACACACACATACATACACCTCATAAAAATAAAATACCATACTCTTCATCAAAATGAGTTGTTTGTTTGTTTGAGCGAGATAGGGGGAGGGAGAGAGAAGCACCAGAGCTACAAATGAACTCTAGACACATGTGCTGCTTTGTGCATTGGCAGTAAGTAATAGGGAATTAAACCCAGGCCAGCAGCCTTTAAACAATAAACAATCTTCCAGGCTCCAAATGGATTTTTAAATGACTACTAAGCCATTTTGGGGGTTGAAAATATCCAATTACATATTTTTAATATAGTAGTAAATAAATAGAACCAAATACCTTTGTTGTCACTTAAGTAAGAAATTTATTTCATTAAAATATAACATTTTAAGCAAGAACCATACTGCTTTAGCACTTTAAAATGCAATTTCAAGCTGGGTGTGGTGGCACACGCCTTTAATCCCAGCACTGGGAGACAGAGGTAGGAGGATTGCCCTGAGTTCAAGGCCACCCTGAGACTACATAGTGAATTCCAGGTCAGCCTGGACTAGAGCGAGACCCTACCTCAAAAAAAAAAAAAAAGCAATTTCAAAGAATTTATATCCCTAATCTCTCTCCCCCTGTCTGAAAAACATATAAAAAAGTTTATGAGTTTGAACAGTTTCTAATTATTACTAAACTAAAACACATCTATTGTTGAAATATAGTTTCTTAGGAAAAAAATACAATTTTAAGTGTTTTATAAGCATTACATTTTTAAATATAATTAGCATATAAAATAATATTCACCAGTTATATGTTTAAAATATGTACTACATGGGTCAACATTAAAAACTGGTAACCATAAAACAAACCAAAATTCTTTTAAAATGCCTTAAGACCTAACTATACAGTATGCTCTCAAAAAATATCAATACCCATGGGATTTTTAAATGTCTAAGATTTCTAATTCATTCTGAACTACATGTGCTTCAAGATTTCTATAGGGCTGGAGAGATGGCTCAGAGGTTAAAGCACTTTCTCCAGTGCCTAAGGCCCTGGGTTCAATTCCCCAGGACCCACAAGGTGGTGGCCCTGGTGCACGCTCTCTCTCTCTCTCTCTCTCTCTCTCTCTCTCTCTCTCTCTCTCTCTCTCTGCTTGAAAATGAATAAATAAAATATTTTTTAAAAAAGATTTCTATAATATCCAAAAGAAATGTTGAAGTCATAAGAGAACTACAAGATAACCTGCAAACAACTTCAAGTAGCTGTAGGAAGAAATAATAGCCTCCATTTATTTTGATTTTTTCACAATCCAATAGCTTTCTCATATATATTATAGATATATAGATATATATATATATATATATATATATATATATATACATATTGTCGGCCTGGTCAATTCAGATTGACAATAATAAAATAATCATCTTAAATTAGTCTTGGGCAAAGGGAACACACAGTAGGGGGAAAATTTTTACTTTCTCTTTTGTAAGAGCAAGGTGCTTGGGCAAAAATTTGAAATTATTAAATTTTAGCTTCTTTCCATTTCACCTTTTTAATCTAGCACCTAGTGCTCTTCCCAAGCATTACATATCCCCTCAATACAATACTCCTAGATTCCTAATTGGAAACATTACTGTGCTCGCTGATCTTATGTCATCAACCTGCATCTACCATAACCAAAGCTTCCTGATTTCAAAAAGGTGTTAGGAGGAAAGAAACTGAATTGCATGATTTTACTTAACAAGCCATCTGTTTTTTTGCTACATTATTATTGCTATTTTTAAACAAGTATTTGAAAACTTTTTTTCATAAGCAAAATACAAAGCATTTAATCTTAAAGTCACAGACCAAATCTATCCACTTATTTTGTTTTACTTAATGTTTGTCTATGTTGATAAGTTTCAACAAATGATTTTTAATTTTCTGTGTGTACATGTGTAGAGTGCTGTGGTGTGGTGCATTATGTGTTGAGCGTGCACATGTGCACATGTCATGTGTGTGCATGTGGAGGCCAGGGAAGATCTTCAGGTGCCCTTCTCTATTACTCATCAGCATATCTTTATAATTTTTATCTAATAATTTCCTGATTAAAGAGGAAAAGTAGATGTTCAAAGAGCACTAACATTTTTCTTAATTAGAGCAGCAGCAGACATTCTGCAACACGAACTGGGAAGAGTAAAAAAAACACCTGGGTTATTTTTCTGTAAGTGACTAGCAGACAGGCTGGGAAACAAGGGTCAGGGTTTTCAGTGGGGATCCAGGTCGCAAACACAAGCTGTGGTCACGCTGAGCTCCAGAAACCTCCAGGCACAGGATTCTCACCACTGGAAGCCTTCATCAAGGACCAGCACTCGCTGGAGGAAGTGACTCTTCAGGAGCCTATAAGCCCAGCCAGAGCAACCTCAAGCTGCCGGCCACCAGAAGCTTTTCCTGGACCTCTGCGACTTCCCTCGGGTTCCCTCCCTATCCCTCCCGCCCTCTGTGTGTTCCTTGCATCTATCCCATCCCTCCCAGGCCCTTGAGTGTCTCTCATTTTCAACTTTATTTTCTTCTCTCTCTTGCTTTTACATTACCCCTCCCCCCATCCTCCTGGTCTCCACCCATCTGTCCCACCCCTCCAAATCCATGCTAACCCATTTCCTTGTTTACTTTTTTTTTCTTTTGCTTTGTTTTTTACCTGCCAAATAGGAACTGGGCTTTTATATAGCCCCTCCCAATAGCCTCCAAATCTCCAGCATATCTGCCCCGCCCCTCCAGGCCCTTGCTAATCTATTTCCTTGCTTACTTTTTTTATATGTTTGTTTGTTTTGTTTTGGGCCTAACGACTGGGACCTGGGCTGTCACATAGCCCATTTCCCCGGATTCCGGGTCTCTACCACGGCCTCCAGGTCTCTACCACGTCTGCCCCACCACTCCACACCCATTCCTAACAGGGTATCCTCAGTAACACCATCAAAGCCTAGCCAGAAATCTGAGGGCACACACACTCACAGATTAAACAAGTGAGTCCCCAAGACTACCTGTTGAGTCCAGTGTACTCCCAGAACACACTAGCAAAGTAAAATCACATCAAACGCATCCCACCAATCACCTCAATTGGAATCGAAATGGGCAGAACTCAATGCAAGAATATATTACCAGCTGAGGAAACCACGCCAAATGGCAACAACAATGCCACCAAAGAGAGTGAGCAGAGGCAGGCCCAGGAAGACAAGACACTAAACCCTGTACACACTGACACAGATCGTAAGGAGATCTTAATGTCAGTCATGCAAGAAAACCTGGACCAACATACTGAAAGAGTTCAAAGTCAGCTCATTAGCTTTGCCACCAGGCTTAATATAATTGAGGAGAAACTAATGGACTTCAAAAAAAAAACAGATCAGAACTAAAGACAAACCTGAAAACTGAAGGTATCAAAAATCAGCTTTCCAAGTTAACTGAAGACATCTGCAAAGAATGACTGTTAGGAAGAAATAGTTAAATCAAACCTTGAAATGAAAACACATCTCAAGGGGATGATGGAAGCAACCCAAAAAGAAGTTGCAGAAAACAAAAATCATATTGAAATAATAAGAACGTCCCTAGAAACGCTTACTAACAGGATTAACCACTGGGAAAACAGAACCTCAGAAATGAAAGACAAATCAGAGGAGAATTTGTGAGAAATCAGAAACTTGAGAAAATTCGAAAGAGCAAGTGAACAAGACTCAAGGGAAATGTGGAATACCATAAAAAAAAAAACCTAATCTCAGGATCATGGGGATCCCAGAAGGAGAAGAAAACCAAGCTAGGGGCATAGAAAATATTTTAAACAAAATTATTCAAGAAAACTTTCCACACTTGGCAAGAGATAGTCCTGTACATCTAAAAGAGATATGGAGGACCCCAAACAAATTGGACCAAAAGAGGAACACCCCAAGACATATCTTAGTTACAATGCCAAGTATTGAGGATAACGAGAGAGTCCTTAGAGCAACGAGAGAAAGGAAACTCACCTATAAAGGAAAACCCATCAGAATCACCTCAGACATCTCAAGAGAAACTTTAAAAGCCAGGAGACCTTGGAACAAAGCGATCCTAGGCCTAAAGAAGTACGGATTCCAACCTAGACTACTATACCCAGCAAAGTTACCCATCATAATACATGGAGAAATGA
>PVHP010042048.1:0-15158 GCA_004024765.1 Zapus hudsonius
TTTATGTGATCACTGCTCTCCACGGGCGACAGGCAGTGATAACAGACTACCACAGCCCCACTGAGGAGAGCCCCCAGGGGAACAAGAGCTGGGGGGAGGGGATAAGAGAGTGTGGAATCTGTTAGAATTTATATAATATTAAATAAAAAATTAAATTAAAACACATTCAATGAGTAGGCTAAAAATGTAGACTCTAGGCAGATCTTCCGGGAATGTCCCAAGAAAAGAAGCAGGTCAGGAAATGCAACTTCAGGAACACGAGGAAGTCATTCCAGCTCTACTCGCCCTGCTTGATCCCTGCTTGGAAACGACCTTCAACACTGGTGAAGTTAGAGACCATGTGATGCCCTGAGAGAGACAGCTGTTAGTCACTGACACCTTCCTTGGTGTATGGGTGACATGCACGAGATGCCCCACTGGGTAATCTCTGCAAACCACTGTGCCTGCAATCCATCCAGATGTTCCAGCTGAGGACAGAGCGGGGAGGGAGAGTCCCTCCCTGATGCTCCGCTGTCGCTGCGATAATCTTTGACAGGATCTCATCTCAAAGACCAGGACCTGGTTGGAAGGTAAGAATTATGTCTAATAAATACCAGGCTATAGGTCTTCATTAAACAGTTTTCACTCTCCCTGGGGCAATTTCTATTGGTCAGAGAATACTCCCTTGCAAAAAACCCAGCCCCTCCAGGACACATCTTCCTCGAGGTAGATTTCACAACATGGAACAAAGCCTCATCCAAGCTGCCTTCCCTCCTCTCTGTACCTTCATTCTGCAGTGAAAGCTGTGGTGGCGCCTAGGCTTCCCTTCACCCAGGCCCCTACTTCCTCAGGACCCAGCTGCTGGGAGTGTTAGAGGCTTAGAGATCCCACCTGAGTCCCTCTCAAAGAACTGCCCTGCTCTGAGATTGCATACTCCTAACAGGAGAGCAAGGTGGACCCACATTCTTGGAACAATGAGTGCCCAGCCTCTTGTCTGGAAGAGCTCCCCTGGGAATGAGCAACTAGAAGGTATTTTCCTCTGCCCCCTCCTGCTGCCTCTGCTCCAACTACCTGTATGCAGATCTCTGTTGGAGAGCCTGCACATCTGGAAGGTTCCTTCCATTTGACTACAATGGTGGGGGCATGAGCAGTCAGCATGAAGACTGCGGTGGATGAGGGGCCTGTTTCAGGAGGAGCCTTGTTAAGGCATACACAAGATCCACAGTAGACTCCGTGGATATCTGCAGGCCGCAGAGTGTCCAAGTGCATGTCCTAGTCTTGTTACCTCTAAGACTGAGGAGCAGCAGGCCTCAACCATGGCCGTACAATAGAGTAAGTGTGTGACTTAAATGACAGGATTCCACCTTGTACAGCTGACACAGTCTCCTGAGATCAAGCCTTGTCACCACTGTTGGGTGACCTCTGGGCCTTGGTTCCTCCATCTGTTAAAAGAAGCAACACAGTGCTGCCCAGCACATAGAGCTCGTCGTCATTCCGAACGCCTCCCTTGCTTCCTCCTCACTGAATGGTTATGAAATCGAGACGTTTTAATTGAGGATGGCAAAACACAAATACTGCACAAGTTGTTGAGTTCTATGTGAGTCTCTCCATTGCTGTGATAAAATACCTGAAATCAACAACTTTTAAAAAAAAGGTTTATTTTGGCTCATTGTTTCTGGGTTTTCAGCCCACAGTCCATTAGTCTTGGGAGCACAGTACATATCAATCAAAGCACATTCCAGAGGGGGAAACCATGGTGGCCAAAAAGCAAAGGTGGGGGAGGGGTGGCGGCAGGGTTTGCAATATTCCCTTCAAGGTTCTAACTTCCTCCAACTAGGCCTCTACTCTTAAAGGTTCTGTCACCTTCCAAAAGCCTAAACCCTTACTTAACACACAGCCATTGGGGAACATTACTGATTTTTTAAAAATATTTTATTTATTTATTTGAGAGAGAGAGGGAGGGAGAGAGAGAGAGAGAGCATGCCAGGGCCTCCACTGTAAATAAACTCCAGACACACTTGCCCTCTTGTGTATCTAGCTTTACATGGGCACTGGGAAATCAAACTCAGGTCCTTCTGGGTTGCAGGCAGGCAAGCGCCTTAACCGCTAAGCCACTTCTTCAGCCCACATTGCTGATTTAAACTGTAGCAAACAGGTTCCTTCCAACCAGGGCCTCCTCTCCACCTGCCCTTAAGATGAAGAACTTTCTAGAGACTGTCTGAGATTTTGGATAATCTAGAAATGTCTTCGGGAAGATTTAAGTAAAATTCTGCCAGATATATTTCCTTTTTGCAGAGATATAAAAACGAGTGTGTTTTCATATATATATATATATATATATATATATATATATATATATATATATATATATATTTGCAGAGAGAGAGAGAGAGAGAATGGGTATGCCAGAGCCTCCTGCCACTGCAAACTCCAGAAGCACTACTTTGTGCATCTGGATTTATGTGGGCTCTAGGAAAAGGAACCTAGGTATGGTACTCAGTCACACGCCGCAGGGATGAATCTCTAAACCAGGTATAATTTTGGGGAGGAAAGTATTTATTGAAACTAACAGATCCAGGGGAAGTTAAGGAAAAAAGGCTGGCTCCTTTCACAGATCCAAGCAGAGACAGAGACAGCCTCCAGAAGCAAGCAAGCAAGCACACTGTAACACTGTAATTCACAACATGCAGAACTGCCAGACGTGGGGTTCCGGCTTTTCTTTTGCATATCTATCCCTATAATTTTTCATCCAATTTAGAAAGGGCCAGTTCCCAGGAGGCTAGGCCAAAGTGACACTTCCTCCAGCCAGAAGCCTAGAGACAATTAACAATTTAATAAACACAATTATAATAAATTCTACTGGGGGACATTTATTCAAAACTACCACACTAGGTCATCAGGCTTTGCAAGCAAGTTCTTTCAACTGATGAGCATCTCTCCAGCCACATTTTTCCTTTTAAGCAGTACAATAGCTTTGTTTGAAGCACTTGAGGACAGGATAATTTATTCATAAGACTACTTGAGTCTATGTCCATCATCATTTCTTAGCCACATGACCTGGTACATTACTTAAACGCCCTTTGCCTCAATTTTCCTACCTGAAAAATAGCAGTAAGAACAGTTTATATTCGGCGGGTGTGGTGGCACACACCTTTAATCCCAGCACATTGGGAGGCAGAGGTAGGAGGATCATCACTGAGAGTTCAAGGCCACCCTGAGACTACAAGCCACCATACCAGTTATAATGGGGCATACTCATAATTCAACATTCAGGAGGGTGAGGAAGGAGGATTATAATTTCTTTTTTTTTTGTGGTTTTTTGAGGTAGGGTCTCGCGCTAACCCAGGCTGACCTGGAATTCACTATGTAGTCTCAGGGTGGCCTTGAACTCACGGCGATCCTCCTACCTCTGCCTCCTTAGTGCTGGGATTAAAGGCGTGCGCCACCACACCCGGCGAGGATTATAATTTCTAAGCCAGCCTGGGCTTTATAGCAAGACCTCATCTCAAAAAAATAATAATAAGAGGTCTATCATGGGTGGCAAATATGCAAACCCCAGAGGGAGTAATGGCTGATGTGTATGGAGCAGTCACTATGGGGAAAATGTCTACGGTGACCCTCACCAGGATGAGTTTCCATGGCGCTGTTGTCTCCATTTTATATACTGTCAGACCATAGCTGGAAGAGGTCACGGACCTCCTCATGGCCACACAGAGGTGGAACCAGGGTTCAAATCCAGAAATGTCATCTTGGGGAAGGTGCAATTGCAGGAGAGAAGGACAAGGGCCCAAAGAGAGTTAGACAGTGCCTGGGCACTTAGCTCTTTCTGCCATTCTATTTATTGGTCTCTCCAGTTTGGAGCCAGGGCCCATGTTCTGCTGAGGGGGGCACTATCCTTCTGCAAGCCAAAGAAGCAGAAACCACGCCAAGAGCCTCACAAGGCAACACATGTTCAATCCTGGCACGACGTGAGTCCTCAGGGACAAAAGCCACAGCGTGGTGCTATTCTGGGAAGCAGCCCTCCACACCCACCCTCAGCCTTCTCGTCCATCATCAGTGTGTGCCTGCTGCTCCGAAATGGGCAAAGATACGTCACCTACCTACACACAATGGCCCGGGGGAAGGAGGCTGGTCTATCAGGCCAGCTCATCCTAGAGCTGCCAAGCCCAGGCTATCATTACTGCGTAACCAGAAGACACCGTGAGCCGGCGTGCCTTCCGAAAGTGACTCCTTGAGCTAGTGTCCCAGACTGAGGCCGTTAGATCCTCAGGGTGTCCTCAGCAATAACTTGTGGGGAGATCCCTGACTTCCCCTGTGAGAATGCTGGCTTCCTCAGCAGCCATGATGAGTGACTGTCACAGAGGCTCCTCTAGAGGCCACCTCGGCTGTCCTTCCTGGAGAGAAGTGAGGCTGGGGTGGGACTGGATGGGCTCTTTAGGAAACAGAAGGAGGCCTGCTGCATCGCCCATAACCAGAGGAGACAAAGAGTAGAGAAGGGTATCCTCCTGGGAAGCTGTCAAAAGACTGAACTGCTGGGCTGAAAAGATGGCTTAGGGTTAAGGTATTTGCCTGTAGAGAGGGACCAGAGTTTGATTCCCCAGTGTCCATATAAAGCCAGATACACAAGAGGGTGCAGGTGTCTGGAGTTTATTTGCAGTGGTTGGAGGCCCTGGTGAGCCCATTCTCTCTCTCTCTCTCTCTCTCTCTCTCTCTCTCTCTCTCTCTCTCTCTCTCTCTCTCTCAAATAAATAAATAAAATGTTTAAAAAATATATTTAAGAGTCGGGCGTGGTGGCACACGCCTTTAATCCCAGCACTCTGGAGGCAGAGGTAGGAGGATTGCCATGAGTTCAAAGGCCACCCTGAGATTCCATAGTGAATTCCGGGTCAGCCTGGGCTAGAGGGAGACCCTACCTAGAAAAACAACAACAACAACAAATATATATATATATATATATATATATATATATACATATATATACATACATATATATATATATTAAATAAACTGAACTGCTGAGCCCAGGAAGGACCCTGGCCCCATAGGAATTACAGTGACAGACTCAGGTGGGCACTCGGAAGGTAAAGCACAGCGAGGGAGCAGAGGAGGGCCCCATGCCACCTTAGAGAAGGCGTGCCCCCGAGTCTCTAGTGGGAGCTGTGAGGGGTCTTCTCTGCTCGCTGCAGAATGGGGTGCTGATTTTCCTCTTCCATAGGACTGCTCAGCAGAAAGAATTCCCCAGCTTCCTCCTTGGAAGCTGGAGCAAGAAAAGTATGTCATGTCTGACGCAGTGTCTGACACCAGGGTCAGCTGTCAAGGCATTATGCCGCCCTGCTTTACAAGCAGGGCCAGACGGATCTCTTTTCTCTCCTGAATCAAAGGCTTTCTCCCGTGTGTGGAGGTGAGAGAGTGCGTCACCTGCTCAGGCTGGATCTGAGGACTCTAATTCCGAGGTCTCCGCAGGATCACACTTTGTTCGTCTCCCTCGTGGCTTTTGCCCTCTCCTAATGCACCACCGCCCGGATCAGTGTGCCTAGATGAGCCCTGGGCTGCCTAATTATTTGCTGGTGTGGTCAGCCTGATTTACATCTACCACTAAAAAGAGGTCGTTTGCCTGAAGAAAGAACCTCCAGAACCAGAAGCAATACTTATGGCCTATGTCTACATTTAAAGACCAGAGCCGGGCATGGTGGTGCATGCTTTTAATCCCAGCACACGGGAGGCAGAGGTAGGAGGATCGTTGTGAGTTTGAGGCCACCCTGAGACTCCATAGTGAATTCCAGGTCAGCCTGGACTAGAGCGAGACCCTACCTCGGAAAACCAAAAAATAATAATAATAATAATAATAATAATAATAATAATAATAAATAAAGTAAATAAATAAAGGCCAGGTTACAAAATATTATGTGAGGTATGTTGGTTTAAAAAGAAAAAAAAGTATAGCTGGGTGTGGTGGCACATGCCTTTAATCTCAGCACTCGGGAGGCAGAGGCAGGAGGATCACCGTGAGTGTGAGGCCAGCCTAAGACTACAGAGTGAATTCCATGTCAGCCTGGGCTAGAGTGAGAGCCTACCTCGAAAAACCAAAAAAAAAAAAAAAAGAACACACCTCTAGGATGAACTCCCCCTCCCTTCTCCCACTTAAAGCACCAGGCATCCAGAAAAATTCACTGTTGACTCCAATCAAACCCATCTCTGGGCTGGGGAGATGGCTCAATGATTAAAGGCGCTTGCTTGCAAAGCCTGCTGGCCTGGGTTCAATTTCCCAGTACCCACAGAAAGCTAGGTACACAAAGTGGCGCATGCATGCGGAGTTCCTGTGTAGCAGCAGCAAGGCCTTGGCACACCCAATCCTCTCCTCACAAAAATCAATCAATCAATCAATCAATTCTGTCTCCCAGCTCAGGTAGGAGGGTAGGAGCCTGACTCAAAGAGAGGCGCAGGTGAATAAACCAACCCCGCCTCACCTCCTGCTTTGATAACTTCCCGAACTCTTGAGCCCCAACAGACCTCCCCTTCTATTCCATCACTTTTTCTTAGAAATACCCATTCTCAGGCTGAAGAGACGGCTTAGCAGTTAAGGCATTTGCCTGCAATGCAGAAGGACCAGAGTTCAATTCCCCAGTGCCCATATAAAGCCAGATGCACAAAAGGGTGTCTGGAGTTCGTTTGCAATGGCTGGAGGCCCTGGTGTGCCCATTCTCTCTCTCTCCTCTCTCTCTCAAATAAATAAATAAATAAATAAATAATATATATATAAAAGAAATACCCATTCCCGGGTTGGAGAGAGAGCTCAGTCTATAGAGCTAGCCATGCAAACACGAGGACCCGAATTCAATCCCCAGAAGCCACACTAACAAAATTAAACAATTTGGCATGGGCTTGTGATCCAGCACTTTGGAGGCACAGAGGTGGAGCTCTGGGGCTCACTGGCCAGCCAGAGCAGCCTGATTGGTAAGTGCTAAGCCAATGAGAGACCCTGTCCTCAGGAATACGGTCCAAGTTTGTCCTCTGCCCTCCGAATACATATACATCCTGTACTGCGGACTGGGAATAGCGGGTGAACAAACACCCCGGGGCCTCAGCATTGCACTTCCCCAGAGTTCGTGTCTCAGAACGCCAAAGAATTGGACAACTTCGGCAGAGAGCATTTTCTTATCACATGCATTTATTCTAGATTAGAGTCAGTTCAGAGGATTTGGGAAAGAGATAGGGGAAACAGCCCAACCAACCACGTCCAGCCACCAATGTGGGGAGAACACATGGGAGAGGTTTTTAACAAAATCTATGCTGTTCAGCTAAATAAGCAGGAAAAGATCATGAGAAGGAAAGGTTCATGTAAAAGAGAAATCCAGCCCCTCACCACAGCCATAAGGGCTAAGCCATCAGCCCTTACCTACATAGCCCATATGAGGAAAAGAGACAGATTTATCTGTTCAGTGAGTATTTCCTGCCCCAGGTGAGCAGGGAGACAGGTGGTTGGTTCATACCTGACCAATCAATTTTAGCTCCTAGGTTTGAACTCTAGCTAGACACCTCCCACCCAAGGGGAGGGTGTCTGTGGAGCCTGCCTGAAACTGTCACAAACTTCTCATCCCAGGACCAAAAGCAGCTTGTGGAGGAAAGGGTTTATGAGGGAAAGCCCCATCATGGCAGAAAATAATAATAATAATAATAATAATAATAATAATAATAATAATAATGGCATGAGCAGAAGCTGGACATTTGGCCTCCTGGCCAACATCAGGTAGACAACAGCAGCAGGAGAGTGTACCAAACCCTGACAAGGGGAAGCTGGCTAGAACCCCCATAATCCCACCCCCAACTACACACCTCCAACAAGGTTATAATTCCAAAATTGCTTGCTGGGGACCAAGCATCCAGAACACATTAAGTTTATGGGGGACACCTGGATCAACTCTCCCCGCCCCCCCACACACACTCATGGACCTGCACACATACATCCAACACACTACACATCAAAGTCCAGCCTGGACTTTCTTCCCTATTGCAAAAGCATACGACTCTTCAAGAGTCCCCCTTGACTCTTCATCCAGGGTCAACCTGTCTACCTCTCACACTGACCGCACATCCTGTCCACATCACCGTCCTTCCCCCCAGCCCCCACACATATAGATCAAGGTAGTCATAGTGGCTACAAGATTCTAAGTGACTACTAAGGTTGTATTATTGTTTTGATTTTCCTGTATTTCCCAAATGTTCTGCACTAAGAATGCATTCACTTTTGCCCTTTTAAGAGGAAAATCTTTCTGAAAATAAAAAGGAGGGGATGTTTGTAAGAAAGACCCACCGATGGGAATTTCTGAAGCTCACTAGATTCTTAGTAATGTCATTATATAGGCTTGGGGTCCTTTTATCTGCCACTTCTGACTACCCACCTTCTCTTAGGAAACAATTTCCATGGGGCATTTGTGTTTCTGCACTGACTGGCCTTTGCTCCAGACACTTTTAAAGGATATTTGAATAGGGCTAGAGAGATGGCTCAGCGGTCAAGGCATTTGCCTCCAGTGCCTAAGGCCCTGGGTTCAATTCCCCAGTAACCACATAAGCCAGAACCACAAGGTGGTGGCCCTGTGCGCTCTCTCTCTCTTCTCTCTCTCTCTTCTCTCTCTCTGTATCTCTGCTTGAAAATGAATAAATAAAATATTTTTAAAAAGGATATTTGAATAATGAAAGTATGAGAGAGAGAGAGAGAGAGAGAGAGAGAAAGAGAGAGAGAGACTGTCTCCCATTAGAGGGAAAAAAACAGGCTTACTCACTGCCCATTATAAAAGATTTGGGTTCCTTAAATTCAGGGTTCCTCTCTGATACAACCCATTAAAATACTAGAAAATAGCCTAAGCCTGAAAATGTCTGCTGGCTAATGTTATTTTCCAGCACAGGACTCCTCTGACCCGGCTGCAAACACACTGTGAGAATTAAAGTTCAAAAAAGCTGTGCAAATTGCTGCTCAGGCTGAGAGCAGTCACTGTTCTTTGCTGACTTCCAAGGAGGGCCAAACTGCAGGGTCTTCACGTGCGCTGCGACATGTGGAAGTCTGCTTTCCTCAGTCTGGGACACTGCTCTCCAGGACCTCAGCCGAGGTCTCGTCTCTTGCTGTGTCTCTTTTCCATGGATAATTTGAGTGAATTGTACTAAAAGACATGGTATGCAAGAACCCACACTTGATCCACTGAAAATAAACCAGGGGGAAAATCCCACTGGCTGAAAGTAGGAAGAATTATAGCCGTACAAGCCTTTCATGAAAAGTGATCAGGAAATCAAATCCTGATCACTTGGGAAAATGGGATTCTTTGGTATTAAAAAAAAAAGACACACAGAACACATTAGAACACCATAGTCTGCACAGTGGGTTGATGAACAGTTATAGAAGGGGGGAATGGAAACTCAATGGCCTACGTGTCTCTGAGAAAGCATCCTCTCTGGCTGTGCCAAGAAGACCCAATGGATCTAGTGGAAGAAGGCTTCTCTCCTCAGGACAGCATTTGCTAAATAAGATACCCAATTCCATCATATGGCACAGATTATAAACACCATAGAAATTTATAAACCAGTCGTGGTGGCGCATGCCTTTAATCCCAGCACTCAGGAGGCAGAGGTAGGAGGATCACCCATGAGCTCAAGGCCATCCTGAGACTACAGAGAGAATTCCAGGTTAGCCTGGGCTACAGTGAGACCCTAACTTGAAACCCCCCCAAAAAAAAAGAAAAAAGAAAGAAATTTATAATCTAGAATTTATTCCTGATTCTAGCCCTGCAGTAGGTTAAAAATTGGCTGTGAAAAAAAAATTGGCTGTGATTATATAAGTTCGGCCATATTTAGACTTTGTCCTAAAATACAGCTGGACAAGAAGTAATTAGAGGGTTTAGTCAGAAACATTTCACACAATTATTCCCTTTAATTTTGTTTTCAGCTATGGGAAGTAATGACCATGGTACAAATAATAAGCTCTGAAAATAGAGCATTCAAAATGCATGATAAAATTAATTTGACTCAAAATTCTCCATATAAACATTGTCCTACCTGGTGACTAAGCGTAAACACATCAAGCAAACAGACGTGATAAGGATTATTGTGACCCAAAAGCCATGGATTTGCAATTCTTTGCTTTTCTTTCATTTCCAACATCCTCTTAACCTCACACACCAAGGATTCTAAGGGACACATAAAGAGACTTCCATGGTACAGGACCAAGCCTTTAGTAAAATCAACCCTCTTCATGCTTTCCTTTGGGATTGAGAGCTGGCGATGGTCCTCTGATGTACCCAGGGGTCCCTCCAGGAGACAGAGTACCAGTTCTGGGGTCGAGGGACATAGAGGTTGGTTCCAGTTCTACCAGATTTAGCAGAGTAGAACAGAAGCTCCAATCGGGAATAATGAAGAAACCCCCGATGCTCTTACAAGTACTTCAGCAGGAGAATAAATGACCATTGAGTGCTCAGCGCTAAATAAAACACCTATATCATCCTTATACTATTGGTGGCTTACAAGTTTCTAAGGTTACATGATTTGGGGGCACAAACAGAAAATTCCTTAGCAATCAGTCAGTGATAAGAAAGTACAAACCTAGAGCAGAAAGCTGTGTTCAGGGCTGTTTGTGTTTATGTCTGCACTAACCAGATAACACAAGCAGGTGCAGCTGCACAGACAGGGAGGAGACTCAGGGTCACGCTGTCTCCCTGGGAAAGCTTGTACAATAGAAACTGTTTCAGAGTACATCTGGGTCTGCTTTCTTGTTAACTGTCTTCTTCCACACTAGCAGGGGAGCACAGCTTCAGGAGGGACACACATGGAGCCATGAGGGAGGAAGAGGCACCCATCTAGCCAGTCAGATCAGCAGAATCAAAATCAACCCTGGTAATGAATGGGGTGACAGATGTCACAGCCAGATCGCCCTCACAACCTTTTCCACTCTTTTTTTTTTTTTTTTTTTTTGGTTCCAGGCTGACCTGGAATTCACTATATAGTCTCAGGGTGGCCTTGAACTCAAGGCAATCCTCCTACCTCTGCCTCCCAAATGCTGGGATTAAAGGTGTGCGCCACCACGCCTGGCCTCTTTTCCACTTTTTAAATCAGGTTGTCTTTTACTATGGAGTTACAAGAGTTTGCATATTTCATGTATCAATTTCTTATCCAACATATGACTTGCAGATGTTTCCTTCCATTCTGTGGGTTGTCTTTTCACTTTTTCATTTGAAGCAAAAAGAAAAAAAAAACACTTAAAGTTTGATGAAGCAAATGAATTATTTCAGGGCTGGAGAGGTGGTTCAGCAGTTAAGTCACTTGCCTGAAAAGCCTAATGACCAGGGTTCCATTCTCCAGCGCCCATGTAAACCCAGATGCACAAAGTGGCACATGCATCTGGAGTTCATCTGCAGTGGGTGGAGGCCCTGGTGTGCCCTTTCTCTCTGTGTGTCTGTCTTTCTCTCTCTGCTTGCACATAAATAAATAAAATAGCCGGGAGTGGTGGCACACGCCTTTAATCCCAGCACTCAGGAGGCAGAGGTAGGAGGACTGCCATGAGTTCAAGGCCACCCTGAGACTACATAGTAAATTCGAGGTCAGCTTGGTCTAGAGCGAGACCCTACCTTGAAAAACCAATAAATAAATAAATAAAATATTTTCTTTTGCTTTTGCTGTTAGGTCTTTTAGTCATGTCCAAAAAACATTTTCATCTAACTCGGTAAATTCAAGCCAGGAAGATTCATGCCTATGTTTTATTCTAGGAATTGGTGTTTTGTTGTTGTTGTTATTTGTTTGTTTGTTTTTGTCTTACCTCTTCTACTTAGGTCCATGTCTAGTTCTCTTAAGGCCATAGGGCCACCCAAGACTGACAAGAAAGCGTCCAGGGCTGGGAGCTGGGAAGGGTAGAAGTGACGAGGCAAGAAAGCTTGCGCAATGAGCAGACTGAGGACCATTAGAGAAGGTGGAGGAAACCTTTCAGCCATACTCTAACGTGCTTGTTTTATAGACAAACCATCCCAACAGCGTCACCTTTAGCCTCATTCTGAGACTTAGCCAGTGTAGAAAAGTTTCAATACAGGTTACAAAAATTCTGTAATAATTGTTGTTTGTTTGTTTGTTTTGTTTTTCGAGGTAGGGTCTCGCTCTAGCCCAGGCTGACCTGGAATTCATTGTGTAGTCACAGGCTGGCCTCCACCTCTGCTGGAATTAGAGGCTTGTGCCACCACTCCTGGTATAATTGGAATTTAAAAAAATATTTCATTTATTCATTTTCAAGCTGAGAGATACAGAGAGAGAGAGAGAGAGAGAGAGAGAGAGAGAGAGAGAGAGAGAGAGAGAGAGAGAGAACACCAGGGCCACCACCTTGTAGGTCTGGCATATGTGGTTACTGGGGAATTGAACCCGGGTCTTTAGGCACTGGAGGCAAGTGCCTTAACCGCTGAGCCATCTCTCCAGACCCACCTGGAGTGACAGCGCCATCCTTAGGGGAAGGTCTTCTGGAGGTAGAGGTGTTGCCCCCACACCCCTACTCTTTCCAGGACTGAGAAAGGAAGCCAAGAAAACTGTTTCCCCAAGTCAAGACGAACCTCTCACCTGCCTTCTGACCAGAGCAGAGCTCATCAGAAGTTGAGAGGCAAAGAGTCACTTGAGCTCAGAAGAGGCACCGACATGATTGACACTGTAAAATGCAAATGTGATGTAAATTAAAGATTAAGGCAAACCCCCAAGGGCATAGGAACGAAGATTAGAGCTCTACTTTGTATCTTCTTGAAAAGTTCAGTCTTTCAGGCAGGGCTATAGAATTAACAAAGTATGTATATAATATTTCAAAGGACATCAATTCAAGCCAGGTGTGGTGGCGCACGCCTTTAATCCCAGCACTCGGGAGGCAGAGGTAGGAGGATTGCCGTGAGTTCGAGGCCACCCTGAGACTACAGAGTGAATTCCAGGTCAGCCTGGACTAGAGCGAGACCCTACCTCGGAAAAAAAAAAAAAAAAAGGCTATCAATTCCAGACAGTTAAAGGAAATGGAAATGAAAAAGAAATGCACAGTGTAATCTCTTCTTCTGGGTTGAAGTTCTCGGTTACTACAAAGAATGTGTCCGGATGGATTTCAACTATGTCTTGATCAGCAGCCTTTCCTCTTCCAAGATTCCTTAATGAGCTAAGGAAGCCGCCTGCTCGAGCAACGGTAAACTTGGAGCTCAGTGTGCCAGGAAATAATGCAATCATGCTTTGCAAATGCAGATTTAGGGAAGTCACTGGACTCAGTAAATCAAGATTTATGAGATTGCCTCATTGATATTTCTTGGATGCTAAGTATCACACAAAGGGGTGACGTGGAACCCTGTACAGCTCTGGGAACAAGCACCCAGCTCCTAATGAGATAGGCAAATGTCGCCAAGTCGGCAGCTCATAATGATGGTTTCGGACTAAGAGGAAAGTCCATCTCGTTTAGGATATATTCCTGTTGTGGTCAGCTTTCTAGTTGCTGCGCAGAAAGAACCCAAGCAAAAGCGGCTTGTGGAGGAATGGGTTTATTTGGCTTACAGACTTGAGGGGAGACTCCATCCTGACAGGGAAAATGATGGCATGAGCAGAGGGGTGGACATCACCTCTGCCACAGCACTGGAAACAGCGGCAGGAAGGTGTGCCAAACACTGGCAAGGGGAAGCTGGCTTATAACCCCATAAGCCCACCCCCAACAACACAGCTCTAGTGAGGTTCTAATTCCCGAATTGCCATCAGCTGAGGATCGATCTATCAGAACACATTCAATAGTTTGTGGGGGCCAGGGGCAGACTGTCATGGTTTGATCCAGGTGTCCCCCACAAACAAATGAATGTGTTCTGGGTAATTGATCCTCAGCTGATGGCAGTTTGGGTTTTACAACCTCGCTGGAGCTGTGTTGTTGGGGGTGGGCTTATGGGGGTTATAAGCCAGCTTCCCCTTGCCAGTATTTGGCACACCTTCCTGCCGCTGTTTGCAGTGCTGTGGCGGAGGTGATGTCCAGCCCTCTGCTCATGCCATCGTTTTCCCTGCCAGGATGGAGTCTCCCCTCGAGTCCGTAGGCCAAATAAACCCATTCCTCCACAAGCTGCTTTGCTTGGGTTCTTTCTGCGCGGCAACTAAGAAGCTGACCACAATTCCTTTCAATCTGTTGTAGAAGTGTCACCATTTTGCAGGATCGTCTCTAGGCAGAATGGGATTTTTGTATTTTCATCAAAGCGCTAGTATCTTTTGTTCGTGTAGCTAAAAAGAAAAAAAAAAGAATATCTGTATGTACAAAAGACATTGGGGCATAAAACCCAGAAGAACATGCTTTCTTTCATTTTAAAGGATTTTTAAAAATGTGTTGTGATGCAGACGTGTGGGCAAACATGGTTTTGAAAGCCAAATAGCCCAGCAGGACCACAGGGGAGCAGCTGCTTACAGAGCGATGCAAGTGTGTCTGAAGCTTCCTGGGCTGTTCCACGTGGACGTGGAGCATGGCTCTCCCCAGGACAATGGTGATTTCCCTGAAATGCCCTGACCCTGGATCCTTCCCGGTGAACGTGTTCAAACAAAGAAAATCCTAGGGAGCCGCCTAGGATTTCACTTGCCATTTCCATCATATTTTCTCGGGAAAAGTACTGCTTGCATACAGATTTCATGAGCCCTTAAAAAGTAGCTAACTTTAGAGCAGGGCGTGGTGGTGCACGCCTTTAATCCCAGCACCCGGGAGGCAGAGGTAGGAGGATTGCCATGAGTTCAAAGCCACCATGAGATGACATAGTGAATCCCAGGTCAGCCTGGGCTAGAGTGAGACTCTACCTTGAAAAACCAAAAAAAAAAAAAAAGTAGCTAACTCGCCGGGCGTTGTGGTGCACGCCTTTAATCCCAGCACTTGGGAGGCAGAGGTGGGAGGATCACAGTGAGTTCAAGGCCAGCCTGAGACTACATAATGAATTCCAGGTAGTCTCAGGGTGGCCTTGAACTCACGGCAATCCTCCTGCCTCTGCCTCCCAAGTGCTAGGATTAAAGGTGTGCGCCACCACGCCGGGCGGCATGCTGTTTTAATTGTCCCATCTTATTGCTGTGGTATCAATCTTTTGTTGTGCTTAATTTATAAATTAAACTTCATCATAGGCATGAATAAGAAAAAACAAAGTATGAGTAAGTTTTGATACTGTGTGTGGTTTAAGGATTCCATT
>PVHP010042049.1:0-15140 GCA_004024765.1 Zapus hudsonius
CTAATCAAGGGGCTGGAGAGATGGCTCTTGCCTGCAAAACCTAATGACCCAAGTTTGATTCCCCAGTACCCATGTAAAGCCAGATGCAACAAAGTGGTGCATGCATCTGGAGTTTGTTTGCAGTGGCTAGAGCCCCTGACACACCCACATTCTGTCTCTCTGCTTGCAAATAATAAATTTATTAAAAAAAAAAAAACTAATCAAGCCGGCCATGGTGGCACACACCATTTAATCCCAGCACTCAGGAATGATCAGCCTAAGACTACACAGTGAATTCCAGGTCAGTCTGGGCTAAAGCGAGACTCTACCTCAGGAAAAAGAAAAAAATTACATCTCAATTTTTAAAAACACAAAAAAGAACAAGAGTGGGGCTAGAACGCACTCTGCTGCAGGTGGGTGCACAGTGGGGAGTTATATACAGTGCATTTTACACAAACACACAAGCAAACAAAAACTAATCAATAAGCATTTTCAACAAAAACCCATCATGTTTACAACCAAATTCACCTTTACCCAAATATGCTTAGTCTTCAACTTTGCTTTCCCAATGGTACTACCATTCTCTCAGACAGAGAACTAATTCATGACCTTCTACCTAACTAACGCATCCTCCGTGACCCAAAGCATCTGCCTTCCTTTTGTTTCACATCACCACTACCACCCAAAACACAACAAATGACTCACTGTTCTTAGAAGACATCTTACAGGTCATAAGGAAATAAGCCAACCTCCTTTTTGAATACACAGGAGACACGTAACAAGTTCTGTTAGATATTAAAGACATAAAGACAAATAGAATACTCCTCTCTTTCCTTAAAGTTCACAAGCCACGGTTAGAACCAGAAGTAAATGATTAACACTGGAGAAAAAAGTGCTATGATTACATTAATAAAGAGCTATTGTAGCACCAATAAAGGAATGATTAATTCTACTTTGGCAGAGAAAGGCCAGGGTGAATAACAATATAGAAAATCATAAGCTGCTTCAAGTGAGTTTGGAAAAACAACCACAGATAATCTTCATGTATGAATGAAGATGTATGAATGAAAGGTCTGAATGTTAGCATACCCATACATCTCATTATAACTATTTTTATTGAAGGGAGAGGTGATAAATACAAGTTGTTATTCCCCTATCCAATGTTAGGGTAAGAGTCAACTTACTCCTTTCTGTTCCATCTATCCTGACTTCACCCTATGTAACCCTTTGACCACGGCAAAAAACGCTCTCTGAATGCATAGCACATGTCAAAAAGTATTCCCTAATGCGGGGAAACACCGAAGAGGTGGTGAAATGTAAAGGTCATGGCAACTTAGTACAAGAAGTATGAACACTGACAATAACAGTACTTACTTAGAGATAATGCTGCAGGAACAACATTTGAGATTAGAACGCTGCAAGTGTACCCATTAATGAGAACCTAGCCAAGAGGCATGCTAAGAAAGTCTGTAGAGACATTATGTAATTTTAGAAAACACCTTTTATATAAATCCTCATATATTAAACAAACAAAAATTTGAATATAAGGATTTCTTTGGTTTAAGGGTCGCACATTCTAAAGCCAGGCATGGTGTCGAACACCTTTATTCCCAGCACTCAGGAGGCTAAGAGGCAGGAGGATCCCAAGAGTTAAAACCAGCCTGGGTTTTCCACAGTGAGTTCCAGGTCAGCCTGGGCTAGACAGAGTGAGACCCTGCTTCAAAAAAACAAAACAAAATAAAAACCTCACACATTCTAAAGTTAGTTATGTTAAACATCCCGTGAAACTTTAGTAGGCTGGTGGAGTTGTGATAACATATAACAAGAACTCTTAACAAAAATTTAGACAATTCTGTGGTTTAATATTCTTCCTGATATGAGAACTGAAGTAGTAATTAGGAATATACACTCAAGGGTTGGACAGGAATATTTAGGCAAAAATAATGCTTCACTTCTTTAATGGGGCTGTTTTATGCTATGGTCAAGTACAATGAAATGAAAATGTTTGTTTGCTTTTCACCTCAGACTTAATTCCCAAGCCAAGGTCAAGAACTCATTCTTACTGAGCATGGAGGCATGCTCTTGTAATCCCAACAATCAAGAAGCTGTGGCAGGAGGATTATGAGAATGAAGTCAGTATAGGCTACATAGTAAGACCGGGTGGGTCTCAAAACAAAAGGAGCTCTGTTTTCAAACAGAAGCATGTTTAAAAATATCTTGAAGCCTGAAAGTACCACAAAAAAAAAAAAAAATTCCAGAGTCCTTTAAAGGGGAGGGGGAGGACAGATCTCCTAAACTCCCCCAACCTGTGAGAAGTACCAGGCGGGGATTTCCCTCTACTAATCTACCTCTTGAACCTGTGGTCAAAGGGCTACTCTAATTCCCTTCCCAAAAAATTCTAGGAAATTCTATCAAACGGGCTTTAAATATTTTCCTTGGAAAAACTTTGAGCTAGCCAATAATACTAAGACAGACATTTTATAACTTACCTGTAACTGGGGGTGGGGTGTTTTAAGGAAACACAGAAGTGGACCAGGAGACCCCAGACATGACCTGATCCTGATAGTAATTCATTCCATCTATTTTTTTTTATTTATTTATTTATTTATTTATTTATTTATTTATTTATTTATTTATTTTGGTTTTTCAAGCTAGGGTCTCACTCTAGTCTAGGCTGACCTGGAATTCACTGTTGTCTCATGGTGGCCTTGAACTCATGGTGATCCTCCTACCTCTGCCTCTCGAGTGCTGGGATTAAAGGCGTGCACCACCACACCCGGCTAGTAATTCATTCCATCTAAAGCCTTCAGGGGACATGCCACATGAAAGGAGACCAGGCTGCCTGCCTTCATGGTAGGAACTCTCCTATCTTCCTTTCCTTTTATGCTTTTTCTTGCTCCTCTCTTGCTTCTGTCAATCACTCCTGCTCTCCACTTGGTCAAATTTCTACTTGGCCTTCAGAACTGCTGCATCTTCTTTTCTCAAGTCTTCAAGCCTTAACCGAACAATCCCAACATGGTATGACCTCACCAGCTTTGGTAATAACACCTTATTAGCTACCAGTTAACTCCACAAGGGGGCTAGGTAGAGTTCTAGGATCTTTACACTAACATTTTTGAAATCTTCTCAAAACTCTGTGAGAGTCCTCTTGCTCTCTCCATTTTACAAAATAAAAACAAAACAGCAACAACAACAACAAAAAAAAAACAACTCTGAGATACTAGTTTGTCCAAGACTAGCATGGTGGCACGCATCTGTAATCCCAGCACATGGGAAGCGGAGGTAGAACAAAGGTAAGTTGAAAGCCAGTCTGGGGGCTGGAGAGATTGTTTAAAGGTTGAGGCATTTGCCTGCAATTCAGAAAGACTGGAGTTCAATTCCCCAGTGCCCACATAAAGCCAGACACACAAGGTGGAGCATGGGTCTGGAGTTCACTTGCAGTGGCTAAAAGCCCTGGTGCGCCCATTCTCTCTCTGTGTCTGCTTCTTTCCCTCACTCTCAAATAAATAAATAAAATAAAGCCAGCTTGATCTACAAAACAAGTTCCAGGCCAACCTGGGCTACTTTGCAAGAAAGAACCTGTTAATACAATAAATAATACAACATTTTGCCCCAAGATTACAAAGTTATAATCACAAGTTTACAGTTTGAAGACTTTTGCTAACTCCCAGTCAGCTTCATTAACCAGAGTTAAAACTAAATAAAAGACATATAAAAAAGCACAGTTGTACAAAACAAAGTGTTCAATAAAACTTTCCATCTGAGCCTTCATCTGCCCTAAAGTAGAAAACCTTAGAAGCTACTTGCACTCTAACCTCAAAAGGGAAGATCTTTTCCTCAAGAAGACACCCATGTTGGTCCCGCTTATTAAATAGTCTGTGTATGTGCTTGAGGAGGGGAGGGCAGCAAAGCCTTCCACCTGGACTGAGGTCATGAATTATTTTTTCTCAGGAGAAACATTGAAAAGTGTTGTTGACCTACACTGTAAATCTTTTTTTGTTGTTTGTTTTTGTTTTTCAAGGTAAGGGTTCCACTGTGTAGTCTCAAGGTGGCCTCGAACTCATAGCAATCATCCGAAGTGCTGGAATTACAGGTTTCGCCACCACACCCAGCTTACTTTGTAAATCTTAATGAAGAAATCAGAAATTATATTGATCAGCAAGGCACAGAAGCCCAGAATAAGGATCCAATTGCTATCTATCATTTGAATGAGAAGGAAACACACTGACCTCAAAATACAGTAACAAATAAAGCAAAGTCCATTTCTGAAAAGAGTTCAGAAATTATAGTTTCTCAAACCTTTTACTTAAGTACATCAAAATTCAAATACAAATTAGAAATGTAGTTTTGGCTAATCCCTTGAGATTACTATCCCGTCCTAAAATAGTTTTGTACATAAACTTTCAATCTATCATAGAATGCAGCAAAAAAAAAATGACAATAAATTATGGCAATTTTTAAAAACTAGATCCATACCAGTGTCCTCACGTCATTGGTAGTGATCACTCTGAGGAAATAGAATCCATGAAAATCCAAGCATCCAGCTCAAAACAGGAAAAGGCTCTAAAATTCTCTGCCCCTGATATGAGGTTTTGTTTGGCGCTAACACTTTCATCCATGAGTAGGAAATCAGCTGGCACAAGACAGGATAAGAGGGATAGGCGAGGGATCAGGAGGCTCCAATTCTTTTTGTTGCCTTGGGCCAGTCAACTGAGGCTCCAGGTTCTGTTGGCAAATGTTCAATAAGTCTCAGCCATTACTAAATGTCCACCAGAGAGAACTAGGACTGTAGAGGTGCCATTTGCCAAAGCAAAGCAAACATTTCTTTTCAAAGGGAGGCCTTTCAATACTAGGCGGTCTGCAATTGCAACTACACTGGACTACAAAGGAATGCATCCCAGGCAGTGACCTAAGCCACCACAGACATGCTCAAGACCAGGCCCTTAAATGAACATCAGTCTAGGTTTGTTCGCCAGGCTTTAAGCCAGTTTCATGCTACACATCCTTGTCCCTATTCAAGTCACTCAACAAGCAATGACAAGTGCCCCTGGGGCTGATCATAACAGACTGGGGCAAGGGTCTTGACACACATGACACAACTATGTGATCATGATGAAGAATCCATAAAAATCCAAAGATCCAGTTCAAAACATAAAATGCTCTAAAATTTCTCTCCCCTTGTTTTAAATATTTATGAGAGAGAGAGAGAGAGAGAGAGAGAGAGAGAGAATGGGCACACCAGGACATCTTCAAATGAACTCCAGGTGCATGCACCACTTTCTGCATCTGGCTTTATGTGGATACTTGGGGAATTGAACCCATACCAGCAGGCTTTGCAAGCAAGTGCCTTTAATCACTGAGCATCTGTCCAGCCTCCTCATTTGTTAATGGTGCTGATCCCTTTATGTAATACTAGTCAGAAATTAGCTGTAAAAAAAGCTTCAATTCTTTCTGTAAACTTAGACTCCATGTGTCAGTAAGAAAATGAGTTTGGGTCTTTGCAGTTCTAAAACTTTGATTCTCAATTTGAAATCATTATTAATAGTCTATGATGTTGAATCTCCTCTTGTCAACCTAACAGGATTTAGATCACCATGGAAACAAACCTCTTGGCTTGTCTGTTACAGACTGCCTTGATTAGATTGAGGTGGTTAGACCCACCTAAATGTGGACAGCACCATTCCATAGACTGGGGGTCCTGGACTATGGAAAAAGGAGAAAGCTAGCTGAGAAAAGCATTCATTGCTCTCTGCTTCATCACGGTGGACTGAATGTGACCTGCTGCCTCAAGCTCCTGCCACAATGCCTTCCCTACCACGATGGACTGGAACTTCAGACTATAACCTGAAATACACCCTTCCTTCCTGAAACGACTTCTTGTCAGGTATTTTGTCTGAGAAACAAGAAACTGGCTAAGAAGAATCCTTTGGAATCCTGGGCAAAATGATCATTTAATTCTAGGTGCATCTTTGTACTTCAACTAAGTAAATCAGCTTCCACACCTACCTTTCACTTATGTAAACGATCATTTTATGATCCCTCAAACACAGAACCTATTGGTCTCAAAATCAAAGTGTCCTTGAATTTTAATTTCAAACACTATGTCCTGTATTTCACACATGGGCCAACTTTTAAAAACTAAAAGAAAACATCTTTATATATTCTAGATATTCTCTAGAAGTCAACAGCACATTTTCTCCTCGTTCTTCTGAGAATCTAGTAAGAACCTCGGGCAAATAAGCACATAAAGAATAGGAGATTGGACATCAGCATTCCCTCATCCATGATGGAGGACGAATGAGGCCTCCATTCCACCCTCAACAGTCAGTAGTTGATTGGGGAGTAGATGTTTTCTTCAGTGCTGTAGCACTGGTAGGTTGCACATGCTCTGGTAAATAACCCCCTACCCATGTTCACATAGGCAACCCTAACTGACCTAAGGGACAGACACCTATACACAAGCACACCCTCTCAGACCCACACAGAAAATAAACATCATGGTGGAATACTACTTGAAGAAAGGGTTCAGTGGAAGGGGAATGGCGAAGAGGGAAGCCAAAGAAGGTAATGGAAATTTATGTTCAAAATATACACATGTATAAAAATTGTCAACAAAAATGTCTGAAAAACAAGAATACAGGGCTGGAGAGATGGCTCAGTCAGTAGAGCACTTGCCACACAAGTATAAGGACCTGGGTTCAGATCCCCAGCACCCATGTAAACACTGGCACAGTGCTCAAGAGGTGGAAACAAGGGATCCCTAGTCAAACTGGATAGCTAGACTAGCCAAGTGAGTAAGATACGAGTTCAAATGAGACCCTTTCTCTATAAATAAGATATAGAGAGATCAAGTAAGACATCCAATGTCAACCTTGGGGCCCCACCAAACGCACACACCCACACTCATGCAGACACATAAGACACACGCATACATGCAAAAAAGATAATAAACACTACATACGGTCAAATGGTCAGCTGAACCCTAATTAAGTAGTAGGTACAGTAAAAGGGAAGAAAAAGAGGTTTTGTAAGATGGCCAAAATAGTTATCCTTTCTGAGGACCAATTACATAATTTTGGGACCCATTACAAAGTAAAAGTGCACAAGCAGGAGTGGTGGTGTGTGACTATAGCCCCAACTATTCAGGAAGCTGAGGCAGGAATATCTTTGAGCCTAGATGGGCAACACAGTGAGTCTCTATCTCAAAAGCAAACAAGACCCTTTGTTCAAAAATGAAGAATTTTATGGCTGGGCATGGTGGTGCACGCCTTTAATCCCAGCACTCGGGGCAGAGGCAGGAGGATCACCATGAATTCGAGGGCACCCTGATACTACATAGTGAATTCCAGGTCAGCCTGGGCTAGAGAGACCCTACCTCCAAGGTGCTGTGTGACTGTTCATTGGGCCCATCAGAGAGCCCTCACCCTCTTGAACACTGGCACAGCATCTCCTCAGAAACAAGCCAAAAGCCAATATGGACATATACCCATCCAAACGTTTCTTCAAACACTTAAAATTCACTCAAGTGTTTCACTGTCCTGGCATTAAGAGCAAGAGCTGTGGAGCACACCAGCTGAGTGTGTCTAGGACAAATCTCACAGATGACCACCTCCCTGCCCTGATGCCTTGTCTATTAAGAGAATATCATCCAACTCATACAGTTCTATTATTTTTATTTACTTATTTCGGGGTGCTGGGACTTGAATCCAGGGCCTTGAATATGCTCGGCTAGTGCTCTACTACTGAGCTACTCTCCCAGGCTTCACAGGGTTATCGATACATGTTTAATGTGAGCTAATTATGTGGAAAGCACTAACAGAGCCTAACACACACTGCTTCAAAGCTGTATTAGCTATTATTTCTATCTGATGAGTCTTCACAGGAGATAAAAGGCAAGCTTTAGCTTCTGAAAGCTATTCCTGAACAACTCAACTCCACAAGTGTATAGTGAACACCTACTCAGCAATGTTTCCTTGACAATCTGCTTCCTCCTTCAGTATCATCCCCTCTTCACTAGCTACTTCTGTCTTCTAGGAAGAAAAAAAACTTCATTATAGCGCTTCCATTACCTGACCAAGGTGAAGGCCTGGTTAGTAAAGGGGTTTTGCTAAAAGCAAAAAACAGTAACACTTATTTGAGCTTCGTACTTGTATTTTAATACATTTCTTTCTTGACTTTTGCTCATTTAACAATGAGTAATCTTATGACAATAGTTCACAGCAGACATGAAATGAAATGCCATTCATTCTAAATTTTTTTGTCCAGCAACCAACCATCTCACATCTGCCCTCTGGGGATAAAGGTATAGCTCACTGGAACTGTGCTTGTTAAGTATGTATGAGGCTATGGGGGAGGGCTGACAATATCCTTTGAACTAATATTTTATGTTCTACTACCACACAACTTGGGGCTGGGGAGACAGCTTGGTGGTAAAAGGCACTTGTTCACAAAGCCTTCGGGCCAAGTTTAATTCCCCAGTAACCAAATAAAGCCAGATGCACAAAGTGGTACACGTGTCAGGAGTAGAAAAGGCCCTGGTGTGTCCTTTTCTCTTTCTCTCAGATAAATTACACACACACACACACACACACACACACACACACACACACACATATATTATTTTTTAAAAACTGGGGCTGAGAAGACAGTCCAGTCAGTAAAGTGCAAGTCTCTGAGTCAATCCCCAGAATGGGTAAAAACGCTGGGTGTAGCAGAGAGCACCTATATGTAACACCACTCAAGCGTGGATCCCCTGAGGCTTGCTAGCCAAGTAGGCTAGCATAAGTGGCAAGCAAGAGGTAAGACAGGGGTGGGCAGCATTCCTGAATACGACAGGTAAGGTTGTCCTCTAGCCTCCACCTGCATACACACATGCACACATACACAGCACCCATTCAACAACCAAAACACTCCAGGGCTGAGGATGTGCCTACCATTCACAGGGTCCTGGGTTCAAACCTCAGCACTGAATGATGAAAGACAGACACACACACACACACACACACACACACACACACAAATCCTTACCAATTAATCTCATTAAAGCACTTACACATTAAATCTGTAAATTACTCTGGGACTTTCGTACATCTACATTTTATTAAATTATAAATTCCTTGCTATTTATAGCAGTATCAAACAAAAAAAAGGACTCCTACTGAAGTTCAGAATTTTCACATGGTAACTTCTCTTAGGTGTTAAAAAACGAAATAGTATGAATACCAAAAGGATACCCACTGAAAATTTAAGAGAAATGATGACTCCGATTTCCATGTAGTCTCTGTATATAACCTTCTTACAGACAGATGTGGTGGTGCCTGCCTTTAATCCCAACACTAGAGGCAGAGGTAGGTTTGAGTTTGAGGCCAGCCTGAGAACTACATAGTGAATTCCAGGTCAGCCTGGGCTAGAGTGAGACCCGACCTCGAAAAAACCAAACAAAAACAAAACAAACAAAAACCATATGAGAAAAGTTACCTAATGGGGGGGAAAAAAATCGGTTTTCATTTAACTCCTTAACCTCTGAACAAAATCTTCTTAAAGCGAAAAAAGTCACAAATGTATCCCAAAAACATGTTACCAACTCAATATTTATGTCTCGAATATATTTTTTTTTACATTTATAGTCGGGCTGTGACTGGAGTAAAAATACCGAAAAGTTTGGAGTTATTAACTAAAATAAAAGCCCAGCAAACCCAGAGCCCAGGGGGAAAAAGTTTCAATTACAAATAAAATCTAAAGTTAGGTTCAACAGATCAGGATTGCCTGGCTTGTCATGTACTAGCGATGACAGAATACTTCAAAAATAGTTCAGATTTGGTATATACATAATCTCTAAGCACAATCATATTTTAAAAAACCTCCCCGAACAACCTCAATTTATCTGTCTAGCCATTCTGAAAACCCCCGGAGGTGCAGTCCAGGAAAAAGCCACTCCAAGAGCCCTTAACATCCGAGCTTTGATGTGAAAACGTAATGAAACAGACCGGCCATCAACTTCAGACCCCGAGCTGGGGGAGGGGTGCCGGCCCCAGGACAGAAGCTGCGCAAGTTCGAGACCCCCCCAGAGCAGGTCAGGGCCTCGGACCACCGCCAGGAGCGAGTGCGCACAGGCTGAGGGCACGTCCACGTGGAGAGCGCCTTCACCTCCACCCCAAATCCGGTTCGGGCGGGCGGGGAAGCCTGGGGACGGGACGGGACGGGAGAGGGCCTAAAGTGATGGAGATTTATTTCCTGGTTGGCGAGTGCCGGGTCGCGGCGCGTCCATCTTCGGCGGCGTCGAGGCCCCCGGGGCCCGCGCGTCCCGTTCCCGGAGTGAGGCGGGGGCACGGCAGCCTCCCGGGGCCCGGGGAGGACGGGAGGGAGGCCGGGCCGCCCGGAGCGGAGCTCGGCCCCGGAGCAGCGCTGGCTCCGCCAGGCCCGACCGGAAGGAGCCCTAGGCCGGCCGGCGAGCGGCACCGGGCCGCCGGGGCCGCCGCGGGGGAGCAGGGGCCGCGCCGCTCGGGGCTCCTCACCGTGTGTTCGTGCTCGTCCGATCGAGCCCGAGGCAGCAGCAGCAGCAACAGCGCGGCGGCCGCCGCCACGCCGGTCGCGCCCGGCAGCGGCCTCATCCTCCGCGCTCCCAACAGGCCCGCCGCCGGCCCCACCGACTCCTCCTCCTCCGCCGCCGCCGCCTCCGCCGCGGCCGATTCACATCCACGGGGCGCGGACAGACGCACGGGGCCCGGGCCCAGCCGCTGCCTCCGCCGCCGCCGCCGCCGTCACCGCCCGCTCCGAGCCTCCCCCGCCCCCTCGGCCTCCCAGCCTCTTCCTCCGGCCCAGCCACGTCATCCGGCCACCCCGGCACCGCGCCGGAAGTCCTGGCGACGCGCGGCCGCAACGGCCGCCGGCCGCCGGCCGCGGGGGGGCGCCCGTGCGCGGAGTCGGCGGGGCCTCGGGGCTCGGGTCCGCTCGGGCGCTCGGGTGCGCTCGGGTCCGCTCGGGCGCTCGGGCCCGCGCGCCGCTGCTTCCAGGGCGACCTTGACCCCAGCGCGTAGCTCAGTCTTCCTGGCTGCGGAATGGAGCGGATCTTCCGACCTGAAGTCTGGGCGATCGATCGATCAGATCAAATAATCCTCTCCAGGCATTCATCTACCGCGGTGAATGAATCATGGGCTCCATAATCTTCTTTATGGAAAGTTGTTAAACGTGTAACAGGGTTAGATGAGTTTAGTTTTTATTGGAATTCTATATTCAGTCGAGAAATCTGGAAAAGAAAGAAACAAAGAAGGAAGGAAGGAAAAGAAAGAGAGAAAAGGAAGGGAGAAAGAAAAAGAAAGAAAGAAAGAAAGAAAGAAAGAAAGAAAGAAAGAAAGAAAGAAAGAAAGAAGAAAGAAAGAAAGAAAGAAAGAAAGAAAGAAAGAGATTTTGGGCCAAGTTGAAATTCTTTGTTCATTGATATGAGAGTCATAATTTCATCTTGAAACAGAAGCTCCTGGGATCACACATGTTGCCAGATTATCTGCACCGAAAGCCCTAGTGAGAAGCCGGGTATGTGTGCCAGCAAACACCTGTAATTCCAGCTGGAGACACCGAGGTTATTGTATGCTGGAGGCCAGCGTGGGCCTGTATACAGTGAGTCCCAGGCCAAGGTGGGTGACACTAGAAAACGGAACTAAGCCGGGCATGGTGGTGGTTCAGTCCTGTTAGGAAGCAGAAACAGGAGGATTGCCGTGAGTTCAAGGCTACCCCGAGACTACATAGTAAATTCCTGGGCTACAGTGAGACCCTACCTAAAAATAAAAAATAAAAAAGTAGAACCAGGGGTTGGGGATTTGGCTCAGTGGATGAGCGCTTGCCTAGCAAGCGCAAGGCCCTAGGTTTGGTCCTCAGCACCGAGGGAAAAAAAAAAAAAAACAAGGAAAAAAAAGTAGAACCAGAGTAAGGACTTAAAATGCCTGTCAAATGAACAAAAGGAACATGACACCGTCTATGCATTCAAGAGCTTCTTCTCACTCCCCCTCTGCCATAACAGCTGGGCTTCCCCATCACAGTCTCCCTGCCCCCCATCTCCCTTCCCTGCTTATCCTTCCCAAAGGGTGCCAGAGTGATCGTGCTAGAAGAAATTCTGAGTCGTGGAATTAGCACTAAGGATTTCAGAAACCCCATCAGCAAGTAGTCACACAGGAAGTAGCTGAAGCACACACGACACTACGTGGCTTGCTGCAGTTTGGTCCAGTAATCAGACACTGAAAAGTGCACGTGCACTGGAGTGATGATACCCAGGAGGAACTTACAAGTGAAAACACAGTGTGCCTTCCTTTTCAATGTCAGTACATTAGAAAGTGACCTGAATGACTATAACTCAAGTCATTCCAAGTGTGGTGAACTTTCTACTTTGTACATACTTGTTAATTTTGTTTTTAACAGTGAGCATGTGCTATGTATGGAATTGAGAGGAAATTCTCCTTGCTAAAGGATAAAGACCATTAAGCCCTCGAACATGCACCTACACAATCAGGCTCCGCTTAATCTCCCCCTTTGCCTCGAACTAACCTCTAGGCTCTGCCTTCACTCATTTATCTCCTAAATACACCATTTCTTTACACCTCTGTGCTTTTGTTCTGGCAGAGCCGGGGAGAAAACTGGGGCCATGTGCACTATGCAAACACTCCTTCCACGGACCTCCTTGTTTGCAATATTCCCTTTATTGAGAACATCCTGCTTCGTCTCATCTATTTCATTCTACTCCTTCCAAAACTAGCTGAATAATCCCCTCTTCGGTGAGCACTTGCACGAGGCCCTTTGAAAGTCGAATCTCTTCTTTGGGATTCCAATAGCATTTGATATGTCCTGCATAATTGCTGGTCAATTCCCATTTCCTTTTCTGTACTGTCGTCTGACCTTCGTTGATGGAAGGAACATCATTTGTATCGGTTCAGCTGCTGGGATAGCGCTTGTCACATAGATATCCAAAACTGTTTGTTACTTGCTGAATGAAGACATTAACAAGTGAAAGGCAAATCACATCCAGTGTTTAAAGAATGCTTTCCAGCTAGTGGAAGAGACGTCACAAGACAGTACATGATTAATTGCTGGATGAATCGTATATCAGTAATTGCTACAGAAATCAGAGGAGTCATCGTATTCATCTTTGTATCTTCCGGAGTGCCTAACAGCAAACTCGCTCATCGTGGAGGCTCACTAGATGCTCTATGAATGAATAATCACTGCCTTTCAACGAAGTGATGATGGGCAATTGAGGAGCGAGCAATGTGAGTGCTGCATTAAGATGGATGAGCAGTTTCTTGAACATCCATCACCAGCCTCCATAGACTTGCTGGGTTTCCTGGGGAAGCACTGGGCTGGCAAATGCTAGACGTGGGAAGGATGCAAGAAAGTTTAGAATGAATTCATTTGGGGAGGGTACACTTCAAACTAGGAAATCTTTTATACAACAGAGAACAGGCATGACATGTTTTCTAAAACGTGCACAAAAAAATGTGACCAACTGTGCAAATGGTCCCAAGTCAGTAGGAGGAATGGACATCTAGAAAAGGGGAGAAGCCGGGAGTGGTGGTGCATGCCTTTAATCCCAACACTCGGGAGGCATAGGTAGGAGGATCGCCATGAGTTCAAGGCCAGCCTGAGACTACAGAGTGAATTCCAGGTCAGCCTGGACTAGAGTGAGACCCTACCTCAAAAAACAAAAAAAGAAAAAAAAAAGAAAGAAAGAAAAAGAAAAGGGGAGACCCTATCCCAGTTGAGTACTTGAGAAAGTTTAAGTGGAGGGAAGGATGTAGGCAGTTATCAATTCCACAGCTGCTTCTTGCATATTTACTAGGTGCCAGGAACTCAAGTAGGTACTGGAGGAATGATGGCATTAGGTGTAAGGTCTGGTAACAGGTATGGAAAGAAGGATTAGGAGACAAGAGGACTGGTTAGAAGGAAAGAATTAAATATCCTTGAAGCCTGATAAACTTCAGAGCTTTTTGATTTTTTTTTTAAGGGCTTTCCGGCGCGAGCCATAGAGCCTGCTAGACAAATTCTAAAAGAGCTGTAACACTTAACTTCAGAGCTTTGAAAGAAGGCTCAGGGCACCATCAGGATTAGTTGTTGGGCTGGGGCTTAGTGGTAGAGCACATGCCTAGTGTGCACAATGTTCTGGGTTTGAGTCTCACCATGCCAAGAAAAAAAACTAAAGTTGGTTTTCCAAACCAGAAGGTAAAAAGCAATGCTGTATCTTGTCAATCTCTTCTAGATTAACAACCTTATTCCCTGACACCAAGTATGACAAGAAAAATGTCAGTAAAATTCCCACCTCTCTCATTGGCTGTTCAGCCTCTTTCTATGATACTTTTTAAAAAAAGTTTATTTATTTGAAATAGACATGGAGAGAGAGAGAGAGAGAGAGAGAGAGAGAGAGAGAGAGAGAGAGAGAGAGAATGGGCATGGTACCAGGGCCCCCAGCCACTGCAAACAAACTCCAGATACATGTGCCACCTTGTGCATCTGGCTTTACATGGGTACTGGGGAATTGAACTCAGGACCTTCTGCTTTTGCAGAAAACCCACAATTTCAATCTTTTATCTTTTTTTTTAAAAAAATGTTTTAGCTATTTATTTGAGAGAGAAAGCATGGGCACACCAGGGTTTCCTGCCACTGCAAATGAACTTCAGACACATGTGCTACTTCATGCATCTGGCTTTATATGAATACTGAGGAATAAAACCCAGAACATCAGGCTTTTCAAGCAAGTGCCTTTAACCACTGAGCCATCTTGCTAGCCCTCAATCTTATCTTTATACATTGAATATCAATGTCTTAGAGTATGAATGACAACAGATCTGATCCATCATCAGCTACCATTTCTTTGAAAAAAATGTTTTTTCAGGCTGGGCATGTTACCACACCCCTATTATAGTTCTAGCACTCAGGAGGCAGAAGCAGGAAGAATGCTGCAAGCCTGGCCTACACGATGAACTCCAGGCTAGCCAGGGTTACATAGTGAAACCTTGTCTCAAACAACATTTTTTTTCCTTTTGTTTTTTGGTGGTATTGGGGATTGAACCCAGTGCCTTGGGCACACTACCATGGATCTTGGTTTTTTGGTTTTTGTTTTTGGGTTTTTTTAAGACAAGATCTCACTGTGTAGTTCATACTGGTGTGGAATTTGCCCTGAT
>PVHP010042050.1:0-14468 GCA_004024765.1 Zapus hudsonius
GCCACATGCCCGGCTTGTTTTTTCTTTTATTGTTTAGTTCAAGATTGAGAACCAGCACATATACTTGGCTTTTATTGAAGTACTGCTATCCAACATGTATTTGTCTATAGAATTTAGTTCCTTATCCTTTATAGGATTAAGAGAAATGGTACCAAGCTGATTTATTTTCTTATCAAATAATATAAAACAAGTAACCCCGTATCAGAAGAATTAGACATCCTTCTTAATAGGAAATTTTAGACATTTTAATGTAATACCTCTATGGATGTAATTTTAAGAAAATTGACAACCATATCTTATAATGATAGTTATTACCATATAGCTATAAAATTATAAATTCTATGGATGTAAGATGTTTCTTATAAATAAGCTTTAATAAGTTTCATGATGTATATTTTAGAAGAGTGTAAGCAAAACATAATGGTCTCTGATATAATTTTTATTAACACTTTTATGGTATCTGAAAACAATTTTGTTACCTTAAAAAGCTTTTAATATCTCTGACAAATCATCCTTGATAGAATTTTCAAAGATGGTCTGAATAGGCTGAAAAACATTAATTCTGTAGTATAGTTAGAGAAATAACAGAACAGTTTTATAATGCTACAGAAGGAGTAATCGCTTTATTAACCTAGGAAACATAAGAACGCCGTGATTCCCGTCTCAGATCCATAAATATCAGAGATATCGTATGTGTCATGAGGCTTAACTCTCACTTTCTCTCACATACACACACACATATATATATAAATAATATAAATGTTATAATAAATGTATATAATAACATAAATGTTATACAGAGGAAAAGCCTTATAAATTAATTAAAATTAAGTTTATTGAATTAAACTTAAGTAAACTTAAGTATCTATGTATATTTACTTATTAAAATTAAAAAGAAGCCGGGCGTGGTGGCGCACGCCTTTAATCCCAGCACTTGGGAGGCAGAGGTAGGAGGATCACCGTGAGTTCAAGGCCACTCTGAGACTACATAGTGAATTCCAGGTCAGCCTGGACTAGAGTGAGACCCTACCTCGAAAAACCAAAAAAAAAAAAATTAAAAAGAGTTTTAATTCTTCTAAGGTGTTCTGCTAGTGAGCAGAAGATTCCTGACCATCTGTTGCTAGGATACTAAGACTGCAGGCCTCATTACCATCCAGCCTGAGTTTTTGGCTCAGTGCTCAGAGTCGGGGAGGGACCTAGTTGTCCAATAGCTTTACTGTAAATCTTTACTCAAGAATGTGTTGGCCTTGGGACTGGGGTCTCAGGGCAGCCCCAGAGGATTTTTTTTTCTTTAATTCAGAGACAGGCAAGTGGAAGTCCTAGTTTTCTGCCTTTGTTTAGAAAAAAATAAAAGACATTGTTTAACCATCTGTCTCTGTTTAGATAACAAGTTTTCTGTACCCCCTGGGGGAGCCTTTTCTTCAGTTCTGTTTTATCGTTGCATTACTGCGTTTGTTTAATGTGAGAGAAGACAGAAAGGAGGAAAAAAGAACCTCTAAAGGAGAGGCTAAAATAGGAGGTCACAGCCAACACCCAGACAGGCTGTCGTGAAGTGAAAGTTAAAAAAAAAAAAAAAAAGAAAGACCTGCCAGCCCTCCGAGTGTGGAGGCAAGACCCTGGATGCCCCTGGGGCCATGTCCCTCATGTGGAGGGAGACTCACCTTCCCCTGCGTGTCCCAGAGTACCTGCTGTCCAGCCGATGGATGGCCCCACGTTGGGTGCCAGATGCTGTCTGTGGATTACTTGGGGGGGGTCATTGTACACTAACACCCCAGTTCATCCAGGCATCTGGGTGGACAGAGTCTAGGAGTGAGCCAAAGAGAGGAAGAACTCTCGGGAGATAGTTGCAGTGAACAGCTCATTTATTAGGTTGGGGAAGGTGTTTTTATTCAGGAGGAAAAGGAGAGGCAGGGGGATAAGCAGCAAGGGGATTGGCTGGGGATGGTGGTCTGTGAATGTCTCATGAAAGGATTGGCAGGGGCCAGCTGCATAGATAAGCTGGAAGGACTTTCTCATTGCCTAAGTCTTGTTATTACCTTAGAGCTTAATTATATGAACTCCAATAAACTCAGGTCTTGAATTGCCTGAATTTATCAGGGTTTGTTGAGGCTTGCCAGGTGACTGGAGAGGGAAGGGAAGGAGTCAGCTGAAATCCTGCTGGTCTCAGGATGAGGTTATCAGGGTTTCAGGCCACTCTCAACTTCCCTTTAACCCTATGTCCTCTGTGCCTCTCAGCAGGGTCCCATAACCTAGGAGTCATCTTGGGAGTTTGCTACACATGCATATGTCACTGAGGATTAAGAATAAGCTCCTCAGGGCTGGAGAGATTGGTCAGCCTGACAGCTGACCCTGTACCCACATAAAGCCAGATGCAGAAAGAAGCACATTCATTTGGAGTTTGTTTGCAGCAGCTAGAAGCCCTGGCATGCCTATTCTCCCTCTCTCTCTGTCTCTCTTCTGTCTGTCTGCCTGACTGTCTCTCTCTCTGCTTGCAAATAAGTAAATAAAAATATTAAGAATAAGCTCCTTATGAACTCCAGTAAGTCATCACTGCTTTTGTGTGATCATGGAAGAGTGGGCTGGCCTTTGGGGTAGGCTGACTCATGCCATGGGTCTCTGTGTATTTCGAAGTCCTACTCCTAGTGAATGGCACCTAGTGAGAATGAGGGTCTTTCACACTGGAGTAGGATGGCCCTGATCCAATTTGACCAATGTCATTCGAAGAGGAGCGGAAACAGACACAGGTGCAGGGAAGAAGGCATGTCAGGGTGGAGGCAGAGATGGAGCCAGTGACTGCCAGTAACCCCTGGGAGCTGGAAGACCCAGGCCCTTCAAATTGTGAGTCCAAGTTTCTAGCTTCCAGTGTTGTGGAAGAATAAATTCCTTTTAAGCACCCAACTTGTAGTGATTTATGACCACAGCTCTCCCCTAATTCTACTTTTATTATTTTTTTAAAAAATATTTTATTTATTTGTTTGAGAGGGACAGTCAGAGAGAATGGGTGTGCCAGGGACTTTAGTCACTATGAATGAACTCCAGAGGCATGTGTCACATTGTGCATCTGGCTTTACAAGAGGCTTTGCAAGGAAGCACATTTAATTGCTGAGCCATCTCCCCAGTACCTGTATCTCCTTCTTGATGCTTCTATTCTCTTGTGGATTGACTTGAGCTTTCTTTCTTTCCTTTTTAAAAAAAATTATTTATTTGCAAGCAGAGAATGATAAAGAGGGGAGAGGCAAATAGAGAGAATAGGCATTCCAGGGCCTCCAGCGGCTGCAAACAAACTCCAGATGCATGTGCCACATCTTGTTTTATGTGGGTATTGGGGAACCCAGGTCCTTAAGCTTTGGCAAGTGTCTTAACCACTGAGCAATCTCTCCAGCTCTTCTTTCTTTCCTTTTTAAAGTATTCTCCCATCCTGCTGTATGGTTTGATTATGACTTCCAAACTTGATGTGTCTGAAAACTTAATCTCTCATACAAAGGAGTTAAAGGTGAGACCTCTTAGAGGTAAGTAAACCAAGATCGGTTTTCCCTTGTGAAAGTTTTTGCTGTTCTCAAGGGAGTGGCCTTAGGAGTGGGTTCTTTTATTTTTGTTTTTCAAGGTAGGGTCTCACTCTAGCCCAGGCTGACCTGGAATTCACTCTGTAGTCTCAGGCTAGCCTGGAACTCATGGCGATCCTCCTACCTCTGCCTCTCAAGTGTGGGGATTAAAGGTGTGTACCACCACACACAGCTTTTTTTTTTTGGGGGGGGGTGTTGGGTTCTTAATTTTTTTTTTAAATTTATATACTTGAGAGAATAGACCAGGACCTCTTACCACTGCAGACTCCAGACACATGGGCCACTTTGTGTATCTGGCTTTATGTAGGTACTGGGGAATTAAATCCTGGCCAGTAGGCTTTGCAAGCAAGTACCTTTAACTGCTGAGGCATCTCTCCAGCTCCAGGAGTGGGTTCTTGATGAAAGGATAGGTTCTGCATTCTTTCTGGGTCTGTCGGGTACTTTCTTGCCCTTCTAAGCTCTTTCATGGGGTGATGCAGCATTGAGGGCCTCACCACATGTTGGCAGCTTGCTATTGGACTTCTCAGACTCCAGAACTATGAAAAACAGATTTCTTTATATGCTGCTCTCTCTGTAACATCCTCCAGTAACAAGGAGTACATTAAGACATGCCCCACCCCTCCCCCACATTTGCAATGGTGTATATACTACTTTACTGGATACTCAGTACTTTTTAACATGGTGTAGTCAGGTCCACATTGCTGGGATGAATATCCAAACCAGACACAGGTTAAGGAAGGGGTTTATTTCAAGCGTATAAATCTGGGGGAAGTTCCATCAATAATAGAAGAAGCTGCTTCCTTACATCCAAGCAGAAAAAGGAGATTAGATTTGTGTTCTTATGCATGGCCACACCAAAGCTACAGCACCTAGCTGGATTGACATGTTCAAGGATAGGAAATTCCTGGTTTATTTGCTAGTTTGCGTCTTTTCTTAGCTTTAGTTGTTTTGAGTGTTTGGCATTAACAACCAAATCTAATACTGACTTATAACCTATATGTTATATTTCTCATTGTTGAGACAAAATAGTTGAAAAAAACAAATTAAGAAAAGACAGGTTCATTTTGGCTCTCAGTTCAAGGGTCCAGTAGGTCATGACAGGGAAGTAAGCCATGGCATCAGAGGCATGAGGTGGCAGCTGGTCACGCTGCGTCATGTCAGGAAGCAGAGTGAAGAATGCTTGTGCTCAACTCATGTTCTGCTTTTCATCTGCAACCCATGCTTGGAGTGGGTCTTCTCCCTTCATGTAAGCTTTCTGAAAACATCCTCATGGACACAGTCAGAGGTGTTTTTCCATGGTGATTCTAAATCCTGTCACACTGACAATGAAGATTAACTATCACACAGCCCAATGTTTGCTCCAAGCTGGGAGTGGTTGTTCACACCTTTAATCCCAGTACTTGGGAGGCAAAGGGAGGATTGCCATGAGTTCAAGGTCAATCTGGGACCACATCATGAATTACAGGTCAGCGGGGCTAGAGTGATACCCTGCATCAAAAAAAAAAAAAAAATCCCAGCCGGGCATGGTGGCATACGCCTTTAGGCAGAGGTTGGAGGATTGCTGTGAGTTCAAGGCCACACTGAGACTACAGGTGAATTCCAGGTCAGCCTGGGTTGGAGTGAGACCCTACCTCTAAAAAACAAAAAACAAATAAACAAAAATCCCTTAAAAACCTTAATGCCACTTTCCTCTCAAGATGTTAGACTATAAAGTTCTTTTAGATGTCCCCTCATTTTTACCTCTTCTCTTGCTTACTGCAATACAACTATGTGTTTTTTTTTTTTTACTGTTGTTGACCTTAATTTCTTTCATATCTCTGTACGCATGATCTCAGAGCCACTTTGTGATTCAGCCTTTTACAGACCCATTATGGGATCCACTTCTGAATTATGAGTCCAGTTCATTTATGAGAGAGAATGAATATGAGCACACCAGGGTGTTTGCAGCTGCAAACAAACGCCAGGTGCTCCCTACTGATATAACCTCTTGCTTTCCTGACTGACCTCTCTCCTTACTAGAAACGCCTCCAGTCATAGCCTGTTCACTTTTCCTTCCTGCACATAAGGTGTGGTTGATACACTCTTCCACTGAGTTCTTCACCTGTCTATGGCCACACCTTGACCTTGATGTAGTTTTCCTCCCACAGCTGTGAGAACCTCTCCATACCCCTTGCTCTCCATTCATCCAGATGTATCAGTGTCAGCCAATCAGGAGACAGAAGCCGCCTGGTTATTTGAGGAGGAAGTCTAACAGAAAGCATTATTCTGCTGGAAGAAGAGAGTAACTACCAAGATGCAAGTAGATTTTTTCACAGGTGGACAGAAGTGTCCCTTAGAAGATGAAAGATGTGTTGCCACAGAAACCTGATAGGCACAGACACAGATAATTGATCCAGGAGAATGCAATGTCAAAAAAAAAAAGTTTTGAGCCATTGGCTTCTCGGAAATGGAATAAAATAATAAGTCATGAAATTTTTTGAGAGACCTTATTAACAAAGCGTTACAACCTAGACTACAGGGACTGAGACTGAGAACTAAAAGAGATCTTGGGTCTCTCTGACATTTTCCAGGTGGGAATCAAGCATGGAGACTGTTCAGTATCCAGTAAGCACACTTTGTACATCTGGTTTTATGTGGGTACTGGGGAATTGAGCTCTAGTTCTTAGACTCTGTAGGCAAGTGCCTTAATTGCTGAGCCATCTTTTCAGTCCCCACCAAGATTTTTTTGTTTATTTTTCCAGATAGGGTCTCACTTTATCCCAGGCTGACCTGGAATTCATTATGTAGTCTCAGGGTGGCCTTGAACTCATGGTGATCCTCCTGCCTCTGCCTCCTAAGTGCGGGGATTAAAGGCATGCACCATCACTCTTGGCCCAAGATTTTTTAAAAATTATTTTTATTTATTTGGAGAGAGAGAGAGAGAGAGAGAGAGAGAGAGAGAGAGAGAGAGAGAGAGAGAGAATGGGAATGCCAGGGCCTTTTGCCAATGCAAACAAACTCCAGATACATGTACCGCTTTGTGCATCTGGCTTTATGTGGGTGCTGAATCCAGGCCATAAGGCTTTGTAAATAAATGCATTAACCTCATCTCTCCAGCCCCCACATGAAGCTTTTTAAAAATGTGGATTCTGGGGGTTGAACTCAGTCATTCTTGAGCCCTTCCAGGCCCTCATACTTAAGCACTATTAGCTGCTGAGCCATCTTTCCAGCTCCAAGAAGCTAGAAGTAAACATCTTTTCCTGTGTGGGCAGTGCAGAAAAGAAATTCCAGAGACTCAGGAAGCCATTAAATCTGGGACAGGGTTGCAAGACCCCACCCTAAGCCTATATAAAGGGGGAGAAACTCTCCTCACACTGTCTCTCCCCTGCCCGCCTCCTTGCCTCCCTCCCTGCCTGTTTTGTTCTGTTTGTGTGCGGTGTTGGTGATGGCTTCTCTCTCTCTGCTTGGACCTGTAAAAGGGGGGGAACAACCTCTTTCTCTGTTACGGAACTCCCCCCAGTTCTGTAGTTTCAATAAATCCTTACGTCCTTTAACTGTCTGATTTGGAGATTCATCCCTGCGTTGTCAAGTGGCTGACTGCAACAGGTCTGTTTTGTCTATTTCGTTTTATCTTGTTTATGCATAGAATTTCACTTAAATATACACTCAACATAAGAACATTTTCTTAATTTGCATAAAGCAATTTTATAAAGAGTTTCAAAGTACAAAAAGATGAGTGAACCATAACTGATGTTGCAAAGAAAAATACCAGCTTAAATACAGTGCATAGAGATGCTAACAATGAAGCAAGCAGTGTCCAAGGGGAGGTTGGTGGCCAGTGGGTACCAGTGTGAGAGATGCGGTTCTCATGGCGCTCTGAGAAGGAACAGGTGCTCTGAAGCTCAGCTTCCTCAACTGGGGGAGGTGACCCCTTCTGGGGTCATGTAACTGAGTGTGGGGGTGGTGAAAACTTTGGCACAGTAAAAGGTTTCTGAACAGGCAGCAACTAATAATTGATTGGAAATCAATGTGTAATAAGCCCAGGCTGCTTCTAGCAGCATTCACGCATGGCTTTGCTGTTGTCTTGTTTCTGAACACACAACATATGCAGCTTGCACTGTGCAGGTCATCACATAGCACCAGTGAATGCCGCCTGAGTGCCTCAGTTCAGATGCAAGACTGTCGTATGATACATATCAGTGACTACTGTACATTACAAAGTTTTCTGCTCTTAGAAAAACATGGTTTAATTATGGAAAACAAAAAACTTCTAATATTTTCTTATTATTCTTCAGCATGTAAGCATCAAATCAGTATATTTTTGGATTGGATTGTGTTAGAATCTTTGATTTTAAAAATTGCTGTTTGAGTTGCCAAGTTGAGTTTGATAAAACAAAATTCATAAGTGAATTTTGGCTTGTGATGAGGACAGAATTTCCAACAGTTAATGGAATGGCTTTAGACACACTTCTGCCAATTTTCACTATGTATTTACACAAGACAACATTTTAAGCATTGATGATTATAAAATCAAAATCCAAATTAACTGAAAATGGAAGATAGGGCTGGAGAAATGGCTCAGCAGTTAAAGGCACTTGCCTGCAATCACTTATGTTCAATTCCCCAGTACCACACAAAGCTAGATGCACAAAGTGACACATGCATCTGTAGTTTGTTTGCAGTGGCTGGAGGCCCATTCTCTCTGTCGGTCTCTCTTCTATCTCTCTGCTTGCAAATAAATAAATAATATTTAAAAAATAAAGATGGGGCTGGAGAGATGGCTTCGTGGCTAAGGCTCTTGCCTGCAAAGCAGAAGGACCCAAGTTCAATTCCCCAGTACCCACATAAAGCCAGATGCACAAGGTGTGCATGTGTCTGGAGGTCATTTGCAGTGGCTGGAGGCCCTGGTGTGCCCATTCTCTTTCTCTCTCTCTCTCTGTCTCTGTCTCTCTCTGTCTCTCTCTTTCTCTCTCTTACTCTCTTTCAAATAAATAAAATATTCAAAAAATAAAGATGTTTTACTTCTAGAACTTGGAATACTTGAGACCCTGCTTTAAAAAAAAAATGAGTGTTGCCAAGGGCATGGAAAAATTGGAAGCCTTGTGCACCCTTGTTGGAAATGTAAAATCATGCAACCATTGTTAAAATTGGATGGCCATGCCTTAAGTTTTAAATGGAACTGCCATGTTTTGACGGTTTATATTGATTGTAAACTTGACAGGTTCTCGAATCACTAGTGAGGGATTGTGTAGATGAAGTTAGTTTCTGTGCTTGTCTGTGAAGGTCTCTCTTGGTTAAGTTAATTAGGGTGGTTGGTACCCTTCTATGGGTTGGGGTCCTGGACTGGATAGAAAGGAGATTTCTGGCTGAGCAGCAGCCTTCATCACTGCTCTGCTTCCCCACTGTACTGAATCCGACCAGCTCATGATGGTCATAAGCTGGAGTAAACCCTTCCTCCCTTAAACTGATTTTTGTCAGGTATTTTTGTCTCAACAATGAGAAGGTAACCAATACTCTGTGATTCAGCAATTCCACCCCAGTATATATGCACAAGAATTGGAGGAACTTGGTCTTGAAGAACACCAACATTTTACATTGCACCTTAGCTAAAATGAGGAAGCAACCCAAAATTCACTGAGGTGAAAGTGGATATGTGTAATGAAATTTACTCAGCCTTAAAATGCTAAGCAACTTTGGAGAAGTGATACAATGCAGGGCACAGGCCCGCCAGCCTTGGCCAGCTCTGTGACCCTCAGATATTTCCAGAAACCTTTTTCCACGGTGATTCTAAATCTTGCCACGGGAATTAACCTTCCCAGGGCAGAAAGAGATCTCTGATCAACCCCGGGCCCCTTCTCTCCCTGGCAGGACCCCCATCGCAGCGCTTCTGGTCATTCATCCATTCATTCCAGCTTCATTGGCTGCTCTGTCCAAAGGAGTTCGGGGCGGCCACCACTCAAGTGCTGTTTTCACTGAGGTCCGCGGACACCAGATTCGCTAATCAAGGACCAGCTCAGACTGAGGAGTGAGGAAGCAGGTGTGGGCTGCTGCTGAGGGCAGGTGGGCGCCTAGGTAAGCATGAGGACAGGATGGAGCTCCCCTCTCTCTTGACCCTGGCACCCCTGCCGCCCAGAGGAAGGGAGGCTGCCCTCCTGAGAGGTGGGGGTGGGGAGAGTTCTGCCCAACGGAAGGGTCTCTAGGCAGTTGGCCAGCAGTTTTTATAGTCTAAGCAGGAATGGAGAGAATTTACAGATCACAGTAATCTTGGGAGTGGCAACATAGATAAAAGAGACTAAGAGGCCCTGCTGCCTCAGGTGGGGGTATAGCTCAGGGGTAGAGCATTTGACTGCAGATCAAGAGGTCCCCGGTTCAAATCCGGGTGCCCCCTGTTGACTTCTTTTTGCTTCCTTGATTCATTCTGCTCTCGGTGATATTTCTGTCTCTCCCGCTTTCCACTCCCTCTGGCTTGCTTTTCCAGGTATATCCCTAGCCAAGTAGGAGACGGAGGGGAGAAAGTTAACAGAATTAGTATGCTAAGATAGGAGAGTAGCCATAAAAGCGTGGAGAGAAAGAATCCCATGGGGTGGAGTGAGGAACTCAAGCCAGGCAGCTGTGGAAGGGGACCCCTCCCCAAAGTGAGGGTTCCTCCCTCACATACACACTGACTCGCCTCTGTCACACCTGCTGGTCCTGGATGACACCCAAGCAGGAAGTAGACCTGTATTTTCAGGTGAGCCATGTGAAGTGAGGCCTGGGCTGCAGTGTCCCCCTGCAGAGACGAGGGGAGGTCGAGGCAGCTATCACAGAGCCTGTTAGGGCTGCCTGGGGCTGTGAGGTGCCAGAGGACCTTCTCCTCTGACAGGATGCCAGGGAAGGCAGAAGAGGCCTGGCCCTCCAGCAGCGCTCGACTGACACCTGTCCTTGTGCAGCGTCACTTGAAGGAGCAACGTCAGCAAACCAGGTCATTACGGCTGGGCAGCTGTGGAAGGGCAGCTTGGAGGTGAGAATCAGCAAACTGAAGACCGGCACATGTGTCTGTCTGGGCCAATGGGGTGTTAGTCATGTGAGGCAGGCTGGACCTGAGGTCAGGCTTGTCCTCATGACCATGAAGTGCGCATGTTTCTCAAGCTGCCGACCTTCCAGCCTGGCCCCAGAAGGAGCAAGCACACCAAGCCCGCATGGCCAACGCCAGCTAGCCCTGCAGCGTAAAGCTGTGAAAATAGACTCAACCCAAGTGAGTCACATAGGCTGTTGCGGTCAGCTTTCTAGTTGCTGTGCAGAAAGAACCCAAACAAAAGCGGCTTGTGGAGGAATGGGTTTATTTGGTTTATGGACTCAAGGGGAGACTCCATCCTGGCAGGGAAAATGGTGGCATGAGCAGAGGGGTGGACATCACCTCCGCCACAGCACTTAAAACAGTGACAGGAAGGTGTGCCAAACACTATCAAGAGGAAGCTGGCTTACAACCCCCATAAGCCTGCCCCCAACAACACAACTCTAGCGAGGTTCTAATTCCCCAACTGCCATCAGCTGGGGATTGGGCATTCAGAACACATTCATTTGTTTGTGGGGGACACCTGGATCAAACCATAACATAGGCTAAACTAACAAAGTGGAGTGAGGGAAAAAATGGAGTAGGAAACCATGAAAAGGGGGTTGTCACAATACACCCATACTGTTTTCCTTATGAACCAGAAACTCATAATTGTATAGAAGAGAGCAACATTAAAAAGAACTGTGAACATGGTGCTTAGAAAATGGAGATCAAATTCATGGGAAACCCACAAGTTACTTGAGAGAACTGTGTTACCCAAAAGCAGTTTACAAACTTCATGGAAAGTGACAGACTGAGAAGTACAAAGAGCTCTGGGCCTCTGACAGTCTAGAGGTGGAACAAAGAGACTGCTTAGCCTCCCAAAACCACGTATTTTCCAGTGACCTCGTCAGGTATTGCAAAGGAGGAGGATGGAAAGGTGGGTTCCCAGAGGGCTGAAACAAAGGTCATACAGAACAATAGTGGGGGGGGGCACTCTCAGTGCCAGAGCCAAGGAACCAACCCCAATCCAGGGATGGCTGTTCTGTGTTGCCGAGTTTTGGAGTATTTTTTCATGTGATAATGATTGTAAACAGACTGGAAGATTCTGAAATTGGTCTCTAGAAGGGGGGGCTGCTTTGTCAATAAGAAGTAATAAAAGTGTGGCCAGCTTGCCTAGCATTTGAACTTCCAGAAAACACTTTCTATAACTGTGTATTCCTCATGGTGTCCAATCTTTGAATACCAGTGTTATTGCACTGTACTGACCTATTTAAAGTGAGAGATGGACGAAATTTATTTCGTAAGTTCATAGATCTCTTAATTAACATACACTGTGACAATTAACTCCTTCAGGCAAGTTCCATAGGCTCCCCCTCCCCTTGAGTGGGAGGTGTTTCTAGCTAGAGCTCAAACCTAGGTGCTAAAATTGATTGGCCAGGTATGGACCAACCAGCTGTTTCTCTGACTCACCTGTCTGAAGTTTTAAAAAGTCACTGAAACAAAGTCCAGCCTCTTCTTCCTTCATGGCATCCTAGGAGGAAGACTTCTAAATTTCCAGGCCTTAGGAAGGAAGGCCTTCTCTCACCCCAGCCTAATGGCTGGGGTGGAGGTTCAAGATCTTCCTATATGGACCTTTTCTCTCATGATAGGAGCCCTCTGTTATCTTTTCTTCTTCTTCTTCTTCTTCTTCTTCTTCTTCTTCTTCTTCTTCTTCTTCTTCTTCTTCTTCTTTTTTTTTGGTTTGGCTAAACAGCATAGATTTTGCTAAACCCTCTCCCATGTGTTCTCTCCACACTAGTGGCTGGAGAACTCTGTAACTTATGATTCTCTTTTATTTATTTATTTTTTTCTTGAGCTTTGTATAAAAATACTTTACCACTTTGTACGTGTCTTTACATGGGTACTTGGGAATTGACCCCAGGTCCTTAGGCTTTGCAAGCAAGTGCCTTAACCAAGGAGCCATCTCTCCAGCCCAAGGTTCCTCTTTTTTCTTTTTCTTTTTGGTTTTTGAGGTAGGGTGACCTGGCCTTCACTATGTATTCAGGGTGGCCGCGAACCCACAGCTGATTCTCTTTTAAATAGTCTCCCAACGTACCTTATTCTCTGATGATCTATAATTTTAATTCTTTAACTTTATAGACAAGAATTCAGGTACTCCTTAAGTTCTGAGGTGAATTGAAATTTGCTGGGTATTATCTGAGTTCTAATCCCCAGCTCCCCTACTACAAAGCCACACCAAGATTTAAAGAGGATCACATGATCCTAGAATCAATCTTTGTCTCTGTGCTGTTTGTTTTTTACAATAATTTGTTCAAGCCCAAATGAGGATGGCCCACAGAGAGACAACCAGAGTTATAAATGCTTAGAATAAGTGTTCCCAAAATGATGTCTGAGGGTGTTCTTGAGGTTTTTATACTAAAAAGGAGGAGGAGGAGAGAGAGGACGTTTCTCTGTGGCACACCGAGCCAGCAGGATCAGCCTTCACCAGGCATGTATAATCTGAGTGTGAAGGTATTCACAGCGACCACAGGCTAGGTCAGAATAGCCTTGCAGATTGTGGTCTTGTGCTTCAGGGTTTCCTGGGATGAAGAGTATTTAGCTCCCCTCCTTTTCTCTTATTGAAAATCTCCACACATATACACTCAACACACCCTAATCATAATCCCTTCCCACCACCCCTTTTGTCCCTCACCCCATCCCTCTACTGAGCTCGCTCTTCTTCCCAGCTAGTCCTGCTTCTGTTTTGATGTCTTTTTCCCCCTCCTCCATGACCCATGACAACATGATGATGGGCCCCATGTTATGCAGGTCTTACCCAGGTAATGAGAGCCATTGTGAGATCATGAATGCAGCTGCCTCTTGGTCTCTGGAAGACAGCCTTCCAAAACACTCCTCCACCTCCTTTGGCTCTTTCATTCTTTCATCCTTTCAGCTGCCTTTTCTGAGATGGTCCCTGAGCCTTGGAGGCTGTGAGAGATGTCTCATTTAGTGCTGGAAATTCAACTGTCACTTTTTCTCAAAAATGACGAGTTTTGGATCTCCTCAGTAGTCACTGCCATCCCCCAAAAGAAGCTTCTCTAACCAAAAGTAAGAATAGCATTAATATATGGACATAAATAAACATAAATATTTAGAAGGCAATTTTGTGTGAATTAAAAGATCAATTTAGCCAAACAACAGTAGTAGCTTCCTCTCTAGGGTTTATGACCTTTGTAGCCACAGGCTTTTGTTGTAGTCACCTACTCATTGCTGGGACAAATACCCGACCAGCAGCTTATGGGAGGAAAGGCTTTATTTCAGGCTTATAGAATCCAGGGCAACACCATCAATGGCTGGAGAAGCTGGCTTACTCCCTGTTGTAGTCAGCCACACGCTGCTGGGATGAATCTCAAAACCAGGCACAGTTTGGGGAGGAAAATATTTATTGAAGTAACAGATCCAGGGGAAGTTCCAGAACGGTGAAAGAGGCTGGCCCCCTTTCATAGATCCAAGCAGTTAGAGAAACCCATCACCAGCACCTCCAAAGGAAGCACACTCTAACTAGCAAACAACAGGAACTCCAGACTTGAGATCTAGCTGCTCTTTGCATATGTATATCTGGAATTTCACACCCACCCCAGAATCACCTTAGGGCTGGACCCTAGGATCCTGCCTAGGTGACATACTCTCCAGCCAGGAAGCTGGAGAAAAGCATTGATGAACTCTTAAATCTATTGGGGGACATCCATTCAAACTACCACACTCCCTCATCCATCAGCATAGCAGATAGAGAAAAACCAACACCAACAAGCACCAACAGCCAGGGCTCAAACTAGCTCTTCACACCCCTATTAGGGCTGAACTGAAGGTTTGTCCTCAGTGACATGCCCCTCCAACAGTGACATGCCTCT
>PVHP010042051.1:0-15142 GCA_004024765.1 Zapus hudsonius
CCAGTGTTTGGCACACCTTCCTGCCGCTGTTTGCAGTGCTGTGGCAGAGGTGATGTCCAGCCCTCTGCTCATGCCATCGTTTTCCCTGCCAGAATGGAGTCTCCCCTCGAGTCCGTAAGCCAAATAAACCCATTCCTCTACAAGCCGCTTTTGTTTGGGTTCTTCCTGCGCAGCAACTAGAAAGCTGACTGCAACAGTGGTAGTTCTGTGTGTGCTAACTTTGAGATAGTCAGGCAGCATAAGATAAGCAAAATATAGAACTTGGAGAGAGCAGAGAAAGATTAGCAATAAAACAGAAGAGGAAATGAAAATAAACTATTTTTTGAATGTGTTTAGATCAGAAAATACAACACAGTATCTAGAATTGAAAGCTAATAAACTAAAAATGCATAATTGACTATGCATAATGTAAAGGAGTTAATTCTCTTTAAATTATAAAAAGGTCATAATGCTTAAAATAAAAACCATACTATAAAATCAAAAAGGTAAACCAACAAGAACAGTTTTAGGAAAATAAATTCATTAACTATTATTTGCTCTCAAAATAATACAAATAAATGTAGAAAGAGTCAAGGCTTGGTGGTCCAAGCCTTTAATACCAGCACTCAGGAGGCAGAAAGGTATATAGCCATGAGTTCAAGGCCACCCTGAGACTACATAGTGAATTCCAGGTCAGCCTGGGCTAGAGTGATACACTGTCTCAAAACAAAAACAAAAACAAAAACAAACAAACAAAAAAACACCAAAAAACAAAAACAAAAAAATACCAAAAAATAAAAAATAAAAAAATGTAGACACAGGCTTTTCTGACTAAACTAATACTTACTGAATTTAGCCTCATCTGTCTTTGCTGTCATCTTTCCATGAATTAGAGTTAGTGCGAACGAGCCATTGATCTGGTTGGCTGAGTGAATAAGTGTGACTTTGCACTTTCCAGGGCCATTCCCTTGTAACAAGAGGTAGTAACTAGAATACTCTCCTTTCACCTCAACATCTGGAACTAAAGAAAAACAATTATTTCAATAAGTATGTGAAAATGCAGCTTACCACACAGCAACACTTGATCCCTCAAATATAGTGAAGTTTTCATGGCATTTCAAAAGAAGCTGCTACTTAACACCTCAGGGACTAGTAGCTGTTCATTAAATTGAGAAATTGGTTAGAGTACATAATATTAAAACAATAAAAAATCATAAACTTTTCAGCTTAAGTTATTCATTTCTCTTGACTCACTAGTTCCCTTGTATCTTTCTTATGTAGGCGCACCCATAACATAGTGAAGTTTAAAGTAGAAGAAATGATTCCTATAAGCATACACAACTCAACTATTGAGAGATGAACACAGAGAAACACATGACCCTCCACAGGTTTTGCTTCCCTGAATTCAGCCAAGTAGAGAAACACCGGACAAAACCACATCTGTACTTGAACATGTATGGACTTCTTTATGATGTACACAGTCTTAGACGTAAAAAATTAGAGATGACTTGAAGAAGCCAAGGTGTGCTTGGATTATATGTAAACACTGGAGCACTCTCTGACTTGGGGTATTCTAGAACACCTCCCCATCCTGCTCTAAAGGGAGGAGAATACTGCAAAGCAGCTTTCTGTTTCTTGCAGTGGCACCCTAATGTATTTTACAGAAGGAACTGACAGCACTCATTAATCTGGCATGCCAGTCACATGAAGGTCAGTTCAGACAGCTTCAAGTGCAAGTTCCAGTAAAGGCTGATTAAGAGCTGTGAATCCTTTGAGAGTGAAAAGAGAAGTACAGTCCTTTATGTTGAGGATGGGGGATAGGACACAAGCATCTATCTACACTTCACTATCTTCTGCAGTTCTGCTAAAGAAGAGAGATATTTCAGGTGGTATAAATCTACAAAAGCTAGTAGATGGGAGAGAAGGCATAAGTAATTAAATCTGGAAGCAAGAAAACATACAAGCAATTGCAACAAAGCCCCATGTTTACCCTACTTAGAAGCCAGCAGCAACTAGATTATGACCCACACTCCCCAAGAGGATCAGGACACTGGCTCCAGACAGCACTGAGGTTAGTATAACACAGAGAAGCCTTCTCTAGAAGCAGCCTCTTGTTGCCTTCCTTTCCCCTTTCTTTTTAAGGCCAGCAACCGCTCTTCAATCCAAATGAGAAGTTTACTCTCTGAAGCATATCACAGGGTGTCTCTGGTGTTGAGGTGGGCGTTCTGGAATGATTACCAACGAATCTGAGAATTCTCACACACCAAATATTAAGGCCCTGTTACCTTTCTTCCCTACACAATTTCCAGAATTCTAAAAGACAGTATAAATGAACCATATTTGGGGAACACAGGCAGTCTTAGAGGAAAGAACAGGGAGTGGGCTGGGGGATCACCTAATGGAATATCCTAATGTGATCACCCTGAAAGAAAGCTCATGGTTGCTAAGCTTTGCCCTGGTATCCAAGTGTTCCCATCAGCTCTCTGTTTTTTTTTTTTTTTTTTTAAATAAATGTGAATAGGCAGCCAAAAGCAACTGGACCTCAAGGAAAGTCTCTACTAAGAACAAAACTAAAGACCAAATCAAACAGAAGTGAACAACTTGTAGGGGAAAAATAATAGAGCAAATTGAAATCTAAGCACATACTCAAAAAATTAAAAAGAAAAAGAAAACTTCTTCTAAAAAATGGCTGTACAACTATTCCATTACACACACACACACACACACACACACACACAAAATCACATCACATAACTGTACACTTTAAATGGTACACAACTGTATAGAATACGAGGAGATGGCTCAGTAGTGCTTGCTATGCAAGCATGAAGACCTAAGTTTGATTACCAGCACCCATATAAAATGCTGGGCACAGCCATGTGTGCCTGTACCTCCAGCACTGGGGTAGGGGTGGGGGTAAGAAGCAGAGACAGGATCACTGGGGTTCCCTGGTCAGCCATCCTATGGAAAAATGAGGGGCTCCAGGATCAGAGAAGAGACTGTGTCCCAGGGAAACAAGACAGAAGAACAACAGAGGAGACAGATACCCAAAGCCTCACTCTGGCCTCCACATGTGGGCACTGGATGCACACATTTGTGAACACACATAATGCCAAAAGGCAATTATCCTAATGATGTCAAGTGTAAAGTCATGTTCACCAAGTGAAAGCTCCTTAGAGAAGACAATGACACGACACATGAAAGGTCTTTAACATAGTGTATAGATTATATATATATATATAAACATGGACATATAGGCAAAAATGTTAGGAAAACTAATTTTATTATCATAGCAATAGTTTATTGAAATGATTATGCTATAATGGCCCATCTCCAAATAATTATGAAGTATATAAAATAAAGTTTGCAATTAACTTGCAGCAGAGATATTACTTCTATTCATAAACTGTGATGCTAGAAATAAAATTAAATTGAGGCTATTAGAAAAGAGATATGTAATTTTTTAAATTTTTATTTTTGATACTAAGATCTGTCTAACTTTATCTTCTTTGAACTTTGCCAGTTCAAATTACATGTGCCTGCTCAATCTATGAGATCCTTTTTATACTTACATTAAATCCCTTTACCTCTGCTGGCATTTTTAACACTGAAGCCTGCAATGGCAACAACCTTGCTTTCCTCAAAAGTATTTTCTTCACAGAACTTCCCTACATATAACAACTCTGCAGTCACTTAAAAATGTTTCAGATCTCAGCAGGTGTTAATTGAAGACTTATTAAATAACTTTTATGTGAATACTCCAGGAAGTAGAAAATTGACAAATAGCATAGTTATTTAATTCTCATTACTCTTCGTAAAGAAATGGGGAGGGAAACGATAATTTCTAGTTTCGAGCGCTTTATTTACTCTACCAATCGATCCAGCCATGTTGAGCTTGTATGCCCCATCGTCAAGACTCCATGTGCTTCAGCTATCTAGGACAGAAAATGGAAGAAGCAGAACTACAGATGGCCTTCAGCTTCATCAAATTTTCACATTGATATGTTAACCACAGTAAAGCCCTATGTCGTTATGTAAATGTCATTAGCAGAAGCAGAATTTTTTTTTGCAGTGCTAAAGTTTAAGCCCAGACCCCTGTTCACGCTAGGTTAAGTACTGTGACACTGAGCTGTAGCCTCAGCCAAAGAGTTTTTATATATTAAAAAAAAATAGTGCTCGCTTAGGAGCACATATACTAAAATTGGAAGGATACAGAGAAGACTAGCATGGCTCCTGCACAAGGATGATACACTATTTTTAAAGCATTCCATATTAAAAAAAAAATCAAATCATTCTTTTATATCAATAAGTTTCTGAGTGGCTTTTACTCACTTTTCTTCATAGTTCAACAATATAAAAAAGCCAAGATAATGTAAAGGGAAAATAATCACCCATGATATAAAGAAAATTAGAAATATCCCAGCACAACTGAGGAGGGAGGAAGAGTGTTCTGACATATATTTCTCCTTAAGAAATGGAAAGACAGTGGGGCAAGCCTTTAATCTCAGCATTAGGGAGACAGAGGTAGGAGGATCACCATAAGTTCAAGGCCATTATGAGACTACATAATAAATCCCAGGTCAGCCTGGGCTAGAGTAAGTCCCTACCTCAAAAGACCAAAAATAAATAAATTAATTAATAATAACATTGATACGTATCCCCAAAATCTAGTCTTCAATGTAGTCACCTTAGGAAGACACACTTTCTAACAAAAATACACCGTTTAATAATAGACTCAACTTCTAAATCAACAAGTTGGAAGGTACAGAAGGAAACAGTCACCTAATAACTTTACATTATTCAATCCCCACCATAGTCAAGACTAAGCTTTCAACAAGGGAGTTGAAAAGCTTCCAACAACTGCTGAAAAGGTCTGTGGCTCAATTCTAGAAAGAATCTAACATGATTTTTTTAACGTGATTTTAAAATGATAACTTAGTTAAGTAACTGTTTGAAGTCTCCTATGGTAAAGATTACAAAAGACAGAAGATGTATAAATTTTATCATGGTTATCTTAAATAAGTAGTGTTAGGACCGTAAACTCCACTTCAGAACAGTGGAACATACAATTTGCAGGCACTGAAGAACAAAAACACATTCTGAAGCTATTCCAGGATCTTTGATTATAGAACAGGAAGCAGGAAGATGGGCTGCTGAACAGTTTACAGAGTGTTCCTCCTCGTTTAAGTTTAAGTAGTATATAAAGGATTTAAGTCCTGAAACAGGTATTCTGATCCTTTCTGTGCCCAAGAGCAGCTAGAGGACTCTTCAGTGGCAGATGCTTCAGGCTGGGGTAAAGGGAGCACCCCAAGGACAGAGGTCTCAGTCCGGGTGCACGTGAGGCACACCAGGTGTTTTCCAAGAGCTACTGTGACCTGGCCCACTTGAGGTTGAATTGTTTTCAGGTGCAATCCAGTTTGACTAGCCCTAATGTCTAGCCTAGTGTGGGGAGTCACAAACTATGGACAAGAACAAAATTCTACCTTTAGCCAGGTGTGTGGTGTGCAGGCCTTTGAGCACAGCACTCAGGAGGCAGAGGTAGGAGGATCCCTGTGAGTTCGAGGCCAGCCTAGGACTACAGAGTGAGTTCCATATCAGTCTAGGGTTTGAGAGAGACAATATATATATTATATATATATATAATATATATATATATATTTTTAGGTAATTCTTACAAAAAAAAAATCAAAAGCCATAGGGGCATGGTGGTACACAGTAGCAACCATAGCACTTTGAGCGGAAAGAAGCCTTAAGGAGGTAAAGTTTATGTATATGTACCTATGTACATTAAAGACCAACTTTACCAAAGTAGGGATATTTATACACCCCCCCTCTCATCACTGTAACCAGTGAAGGAAGACTTTCCCTGTGCCCACCTTTAACGTCTGGCCTCTTATTCAAGGCTGTGGACAACCAATGATCCTCCTTTGGCCTCTTTTACCTTTTAGAGGTTTTTATATAAAGGGTTACACAAGAGGAGGCATAATCAGCTGAACTGATAATTTAACATACTTTCTGGTACACCCCAATGTTTCTTTTATTGCTAAACATTCCTTTGTATGGAAAAACAAACTTTATTTTCCAGTTGATAGGTATTCAGTTTCTAATTCTTATCTATTATGAATAATGTTTTGATAAACATTCGCTCACAAGTTATTATGTGAATATAATAGAGTCTCAAATCTCCCGAGTAGATACCTAGGTATGAATCATTGGGTTGTCTGAGTAAGTGAAATTTTTGCCAGTGTTTTCCACAGTAGCTCTTCTATTATGCATCCACCAGCGATGCAAGCTTCGCATCTTCCTACACCCCAGTATCTGACGGTCACTGTGTTCAGCTGCAGCTATTGCAGTGAATATATTGTGGCATCACATTTTGCTCATAATTTGCATTTGCCAATACTAATGATACTGGCATCTTATCATGGTCCTCACCAGCCAGTCATGTACCTTTCATGGTGAAATGACTTAACCACTTCTTTACTGGCCTCATTATTACTGGGTTGTAAGAACCTAAGATATTTAGAAATGTATTGCCAAATATTTGAGTGATTTGTCAGACTTTTGTTGATTTCTAACTTTATTCCATTTCAACTAAAAAAAAACATACTGTGTGTTATTTCTATGCTTTTAAACTTAGTACAACTCATTTCATGCCTGAGTATATACTAAGTACCTATTAAGACCCATCCTGAATAATATTCCTGACTGAAAGAACACCTTGTCGCTGCTAAAATTTATTTCCAAAATCATTACCAGAATGCTTTGTTTCTCAAGATGGAAAGTACTTAGAATGGTAATATGGTGTCATTTACCTTCATCCATTTCAGCCCATTAGCCTAAAGTATGTGCATCATGGCAATTTAAGTACTGAGGAGGCTCACTTCATCATTCCTAGCATGGCAGCAGTCCATATAGTCTATGACTTTAAAAATACTATTAGATTCTTCTGAGAAAAAGACACTATCCTTCCTGAGTATTTTTAGTTTTTATCCCCCCCCCAAAAAAAATCTAGTCTGAGAAAAATGAGGCAACACAAACTCATAATTGTAAAATTATCATACATCTCAAATTATGAAATCAGACACAATTACCTTGTTACCTAAGGATAAATGACTTCCATAAAAGTCCTGATAATAAAGATCGAGTTTTAAAAATTCTTCTCAATAGAAGTTCTATATAATGTGACAAAAGAAGCTCTGGAGAATGGGCTGCAGATATGCTCAGATTGGCTGAAATTTTGATTCCACCTTCTAGTATCAGACTGATTTCTCTGTAACTAGTTTTGTCATCTGCAATAAATAGACTTTCTTAAAAATTAATTTTCAATATTGTTCTAAGAGTCAGTGGTAATAAATGTAGTGTGCATGGCACACACTAGTTCTTCAACACTGGTGGACATTATTTTCGCTTATCTATAACAGGAAATGATAATCACTCAATTTTTGACAATTTCATAAGACATCTCTGTAAAAAGCCCAGCACTTTTCATTATATACCTGGCCTTTCAATACAGATATTATAAAGTAGTCTTTCTTTAGCAATATGAGGGCTTAGGTAATTTTATTAATTAACATATTTCTCCTCCAAGTTTTTCATAATTTGCTTACTATTACTTTTAAAATGCATTCATTTACTACTTAAATTTTGAACATACTTCCAATTGAACAATACTTTCATTCAAAACAAAATTATTGATATGTAACAAATTTTGCTATATAAAAACATCAGTAACAGAGAAGTGTGTAGCTAGAGGGCTTGTCTGGCAGATACCAGGTTCTGAGTTCAAACCTTAGTAAAACACATAAACACACACACAGACACACCAGCATATCATATAGTTCAAATACAAACTATGCATGACTCCTTAATTGAAGAAACTAAAGAACTAACCAAAACTGAGGCACACATTTTGGTTCATACTTCATAAATGGAGTCCATTCAAGGCCTTTTTTTTTTTTTTTGTATTGGGACAAGTTATTTGTTATCTGGAAGGAAGCACTTATAATTTAACAAATAATTCTAAGTACCTACCCAGTGCCAAGCAGACACATTTGATAAAGAGCAGAAAGAAGTAAAGAAAAGCAATGCAGCTACAAAGATGGTCGTCAGACAAGATGAACATGGCAAAACAGATCCTGAATGAGAGAGAACAATGCAGGGGTAAATGAATAAGCTGAGAGTCCCAGCTACAGGGCAAATGGGGGAAGAACAAAGTACAACTACTGCAGTAGAATGGAGCTCCAGTCAAGGACTTTGTTTCCAGTGCCCAGAATATGGTAGGTGGCGAATTAAACTATCTGTTGAACAAATGAGCAATGCATGACATACACATGTAGAAGTTAAACACACACAGACTGAGTTGGTGCTCTAACCACAAATGGTATTATAACCACTGTGCACCTTGCTTCTTTCATGCAGTTTTAGTAACTGTTCCTAGTCAGTTTTTGCCAAGTAAAAAGTTGTAAGATAACCTATAATTACTTCTCTATATTGTCTACATAACAGTACAAAGCCCATGAAAAGAATATATGTCATCTTTTGAGCTAGTCCCCAGATTATAGCATCACATCTGGTAAATATTATCTAGGCTATGGTGAGACAAATAAGAGAAAACTCCTATCTGGTACTGGAAACCAAATCAGAATTCCATGGTCTGGAAACTCATTGACCTCAGACAGAAGCCCCCACTGCTCTCTGGACAAGAGTGGGCTTGCAAACCCAAAAGTCTCTCGAAAAACTTTGCATGTCCCCTTTAAACCAAGCTGTTCTTGCTCTTGGTTGGAGAAATCTGTTTTGTTTGATAGAAGACAGAGAAAACAGAGGAGAATCAAGATCCATCGATAAGACAAAGATACCTGACTGCCCACCACAAGACGTGACACCTCTACCACATCTGCTGGGTCCCAGGAGAAACTGCAGAGAAAGTGGTGACATGAACACTGCTCTTACTGCCAGCCTGACAACCAGCTCCAGGGTGATGGTGACAGACACGGTCATCAATCGAAACCCATCAAAGCAGAAATCCAGAGGCTACAGAGAACTCAACAATAAATCAGATTGCCAACAGATCTGCCATGGCTCAGGGAACTTTGGGGAAGAGGGGGAAAGATTGAAAGAGCCAGAGTGGGTAGAAATACCCCCACAGGGACTGACTAAGGCCTTCATGACCCCACAGTGAAATCCATAACTCCACTGAGGCCCCAGGGAAAAGGGAGCAGGGGCAAGGGGATAAGAGTATAACCTGCGTATGTACATACATACACATGTGAAATTTAAAAAAGAATGAGCAACTGACTAGACGAATAAATGAATGAAAATGTGTGACAAAACCACTAAGTCACAAAATCAGGACATATCATTAGGAAAGAGGACAAGATTTAATTTGGGGATTTCTGTTATAATACAGAAAAATTGGACATAATTTGGTAGAATTTGGAGAAACTTCGCTATGGTTAAGGGGTAACCCGAGAGTTGGTATATGTTAGTCTAGTAAGAGAAGCTACTTGCTAATAATGGGAGAAAAAGGCTATGAAGACCTAAGAGTTGCCAAAACCTTTATGACAACCAAGACTTGGAATTTCTAATGTGTGTGTGTACAAAACTTGTATCATTGGGTTAAGTAAAAAAATGTCCCTTTCAAGAAAGATTATAGGTAGAAAGAACTTAAGAACTCTCTTATTTGATTTTGTTCATACTTCTAAGATTAAAAAAAATACTATGAAGCGTCAGTTTAATCAGGCCTTAATGATATAATCTAATCAGTAATCAACAATCTAACTTCAAAAATTACCATGAGATCTGTCTTATTATTATTCAGAAGTTACCACTATTAATCCCTAACTTTCAAGAGACAATAATTTTTAAAAAATGAAATCAAGCTACAAGGTATTTTCTTAAAGTTAAATAAAAATCATGCTTCAAAAAAAGAACCCTTGAGAAAACCCTAAATATATTACCCTAAAATTAGAAACTCCAACTTAATAGTTACTTGAAGCAACAAAGTTAGAAGAAAATTAAGTAATAGATAGGCCATCCAGGATATACTCAATTTATTGAAGAGACGCTAATATTCAATTCATACTGTTACTTTCAGACATTCAAAATGCCAAAAAAATGGCTCAGCGGTTAAGGCACTTGCCTCTAGTGCCTAAGGCCCTGGGTTCAATTCCCCAGGTCCCACATAAGCCACACCCACAAGGTGGTGGCCCTGGTGTATTCTCTCTCTCTCTCTCTCTCTTTCTCTCTCTCCCTGCTTGAAAATGAATAAAAATAAAAAAAAATGCCAAAAAATGGGCAGAATCCTATGATTTCATGTAGCATAAGTGAAACTATAATGCTACTCAATAATCTTTTTTTGTATGTCTATGCGTGTGCCTAGTATATGTGGTTCGGCGTGCATGTGTGTGTGTGCAGATGTGTGAGCCATCTGTGCATGCACACACACAGGCCAGAGGAGACATTGAATGTGCCCTGTTTTTGTTGATCCATGTGCTTCCTGGGGACAGAGTCACTCTCTCACTGAGCCCAGGCTAACATTTTTGTTCAGACTGGTGGCCAGGAAGTCCCAGCGATGATCTGATGTCTGCTTGGTTAAAGGCATGTGTGGACATGCCCAACTGTTTACACAGGTTCTGGGGAGTCAAAAAGGGTAAATCAAGCCCTCTTAGGCTCCCACGTTTGCATATCAAGAGCTCTTACCTGCTGGGCCACCCCCCAGGCCCAGATCTACTTCTGGTACTAAATACTACCTAGCATTATCTCAAACCACAGATGTGCATGTGTTCTCTGTGAGCAACTGACAAGGGTTAGAGATGCACTTCTTCATATCTAGCACAGGGCAACAGGCTATTTTAGTAATGTCTCTTCTTTCAGGAAGCCTACCTTAGGCTCTCAAAGCTAAGTCAGTCACATGCTCTAGAATGTTCTTCTATACATTCACACTGTCAATAAGCAACTTTAGAACTATTTTTTAAAGTAAATACTTTACTTGACTATAAATTTTTCAGATGACCATGAACTTGTCTTCTTAGCTGTAACACCCAATTTGCCTCTTTTCTTTCCCTTACCTGCCCATCCTCTTCACAATGCAATGCACAACACTCTGATGTTGACAAAATGATTACAGCTCAGTAATCACTGGCTTCTAGCAACCCTTCATGCACTCATTTCCTTACTGTCTCTCCACTTTTGCCTGAAGGCAGGTAGAAAAAGATGCCATCCTTGGCTCCCTTCTCTATGTGGTCTATACATTTGTTTGTCCTCTAATAGCTTAATTATGACCTATATGCACAAACACAAAGCCTTTATGTTGCTGAGTTCCCAGGATTCCCAACCTTGTATAGTCACCTCCTCCTTGAGTCTGAACCATTCTTTGATGTGCTTTAAATAACAAGTCAGGCTAGGATGGCTCTGGGAGGATCTTGAATTAGCAGTTCAATTTATGTTTGTGCTGAAGGGCACAAAAAATTCCAGCTAGCCTGCTGGCAAGTTCATGCGAAGGGACCATGTGACAAAGAAATGGCTCAGACCACAGGGAGAACAAAAGGCAGTATCTCTGCATGCCAGCTGACCCCTAGCATCCAATGCAGCCACATCAGTGACCACCGATGAGATCAAGAGAACCAGCCAGCTGAGCTCTTCTCATTCTTCAAAGCTAAGGGCAAGTGCTGGTCTTTTTGGCCACTGCATTTTAAGGTAGCTTACTATGCAACATATCCACAACCTGCCAGGTAAACTCAAAATCTAATCCTGACCATTCTCTAGAGACATATGTCTACATTTAAAACTCTAGATTTAACTTCTACACAGACATTTTACAGACATTTTGGCAGGTACTAAACTGGAATCTAATTTCTTTCATAGTACATGGAAAGTACATCTTGAAATTGCATTCCTCAGAACATTCTTCACAGAGACCAAAAAAAAAAAAAAAAAAGCATCAAAATTCGTATGAAAGAACAGAAGGCCTCAGATAGCCAAAAGTATCCTCAACAAAAGAAATACACCTGGGGGTATCATCATATCTGATTTCAAGATATACTACAAAGCCATAGTAACTATAACAACATGGTACTGGCACAAAAACAGACATACAGATCAATGGAATAGAAGACCCATCTCTAAATGCAAGCCAATCACAACTACCTGATCTTTGATAAAGCCAATAATACACTCTGGAGAAAAGACAGCATCTTCAACAAATGGTGCTGGAAAAATTGGATAGCCACATGTAGAAGAATGAAATTAGATCCACTCTTCTCACCCTGCACAAAAGTCAATTCTAAATGGACTAAGGTCCTCAATATAAGGCCTGAAACTCTAAAACAACTCTAAGAAAAATCAGAAGGAACATTCCACAATATAGGCAGAGGGAAAGACTTCCTGAATAAAATTCCAGTAGCACAGGAAATTAGGCCAACACTCAAACACTGGGACCTCATAAAACTAAAAAGCTACTGTACAGACAAACCATCAACACAGTCAGTAGATATCCCACAGAATGGGAGAAAAATTACCACCAGTTATATCTGACAAAGATCTAATATCTAGAATCTACAAGGAAACCAAAAACCTAAATAAGAAAAATCAAAAATAGGGTAGAGATTTGAACAGAGACTTTTCAAAGAAATACAAATGTCCATTATACACTTAAGGAGATATTCAACATCTTTATGCAAATCAAAACAACTCTGAGATTTAATCTCACTCCATGATGGCATTCCTCAAAAACTTGACCCTGCTGTCACCCTCTAAATAATAAATTCTTCCTCAGGTGGCAGTTGTGTGCTTGCTTCTTTGTTGGGGGCTGGGGGGGAGATGCTCTGATGCTCCTATAAGTAACCAACTCCTACCTCATCCATGTTCTGTAAATAAGCCAAATAAACTCATTGCCGCATTGCCAAACTAAAAAAAAAAAAAAAAAAAAAAAATCTCAAATGACAAATCCTGATGAGGCTGTGGGGAAAGAGGAACCCTTACCCACTGCTGGTGGGAGTGCAAACTTGTACAACCACTCCAGAAATCAGTATGAAGACTCCTGAGAAAGATAAAAATAGATCTACCCATTTATTTGATCCAGCTATACCACTCCTGGACATATAACCTAAAGGTTCTTCCACTCTTCTCAAGAGAGTACTTCCTCAACTATTTTAACTGCTCTATTCACTATAGCTACGAACTGGAATCAGCCCAGATGACCATCAAATGACGAATGGATAATGAAGATGTGGTACATATACATAATGGAATTCTACTCAGTGGTAAGAAAAAATGAAATAGTAAAATTTACAGGAAAATGGATGGAGTTGAAAAAAAAAAAAGGTGACTACAGAATCACCAACACCACATGTGGTCTCTCATCTGTGGTTTCTAACTGGGATCTTTGGATGGGGGCAAATGGTAGTAAGCACCAGGAATATGGGCATAAAACTAGATAGAATGAGACCAGGAGAGAGAAGAATAGGGGAAAGAGGAGGAGTTACTTGACAAGTTAGGGGTAAGACCAATTATAGGATGGGGGGGGGGCTTAGAGGGAATAGCTGGTAGGAAGAATGGGGAGAGAAATACACAAAAAATGAAGATATGAACCAGTTCTATAAAAACACTCATTCTGGCTAGCATTCTACAAGAATTCTACAATGAAGCGGAAGGGAAGTCAGTCAGACAGAAAGGGGGAAAAGATTAACCTTAAAACCATGGGCTCAAGAATTGGAATCGGCCCAAATGCCCATCCATGGAGGAATGGACAGAGAAACTGTGGTATATTTACACGATGGAATTTTACTCAGCTGAAAGGAAAAATGAAATATCGAAATTTAGGAAAAAATGGTCTGACTTTGAGCAGATCTTACTAAGCGATCACTCAAAAAAACAGAGACTAGAACACCACATATTCTCCCTCATATGTGGTCCTTAACCAGGATAACCGTTTTCTTTATGCATACTAGTAGAAAGAAGTGAGACGTTATGAATGAGGGGTAAGGGATGGGGGAAGGGGAATGGCTTAAGCATGAGGATAAACCATATTAGGTTCAAAACTATAAAGTCCTTACGAGCATACTGTAACCTACTGAGAAAATAGTGAGCGTCGTCTGGCAAGAGGGGCCATGAGTAGTAGGGGAGAGAGTCTAAGCCTATGAATAATTAGATCAGCCTGACAACCCCTGGTTCCAACCACTGGTTCCTTCCCTCACTGAGCTGTTGACCAAAGTGGCTCATGAGATTCCAACAACAAGACAGAATTCTGTCAAAGCTCTTGGGTGCCCTCCCTAGGCCTGAGGCAAAACCCTGTTGCTGAAGAAACCACAAAATGACATCGACCAGCATCGAGAGACCCTTCAACGCCCGGAACAATATCCAGCCCCCAGAAGGCAGTTAGTGTAGTGCTGGAAGGCACTGCACAGGCTGCCAGGGGAAAATGATCAACAACAGCTGGAGTAAACAGAGACCACTGACAGGAAACACAATCTGAGGTCATGAGTAGGCTGACCACACCCCCTACTGGGAGAGAACAGCGAACCAAGAAAGGAGCACTTGTGCAACGGAGAAGCCTGGGCCTGGGGGAGACAATCAACAGCTTTTAAATTCGGCCAATTTTCCACTTAGTGAGGGGGTACCCCTTGTCTGGAACTTGGGATTCAGGGCGATGGTCACCGGATCCCGTACTCTTGGGATCCCAAGACAAGATGCACTATGGGAGCGATTGACGGGGAGGCTACTAAAAATAGAATCTAGGTAAACCAGAAATGTGTATATTTGTTAACCTACACTGATCACACTTTCCGATGGAGATTGTGCTTGTATTTTTCAGGATGCAGCGAGAGAGCTGGGGCCCATCTAACCCTACCAACCGACCATAGGCCGATACCTGAGATTCTGGCAAGAGAGGAGCCACCACAGTCATAATGTGGAGGAACCATATGGAACCCTGCAGAGAATGACAGAGGAACGAGGGACCCACAGCCACAGACATTCAATCTACACAGGATAAGCCAGTGAGACAGAAACCAATGATCTTCGACACAAAGACCCCTAAACTCACTATCTTAAAGCAGCCTTAATACTCATCCACCATGACTCAGGGAACTATGCAGAAGAGGGGTGGAAAGATTGTAAGAGCCGTGGTGGGGGAAGACTATCCAGAGGCATGGCACCCTTCAGC